>JAVQKC010024641.1:0-48221 GCA_036025475.1 Philypnodon macrostomus | reverse complement strand
TTGCTTCATAGCGCTGTTGCTGATTATAATGATAAGCACACCTCCCTTTTCTTAGCGCTGAACAGCACAAACCTGACCTTGTATATGTTTAATATATATTATTTAGTGATAACATCTTCCTTGCCTTTCATTGTCTGAGCAGTAAATTATCATTACACATTTCACACTCCCTCCCGTTTCCCTCTGCCTGCCTTTGCTTCCTGATAAGTTGACCTTTAGAAAATCTGTGTTTGTGATCAGATTTAGCGTTTATTGCAATATTCGTGTGTAGCAAGATTAAAAGAAAAAGGGCATTTTGTGGTATTTGTACATAGTAGGCCATATCTCAATGAAAGAAAGTTTCCTCTACATTATTGTCCTGGTGTGTCTGTGTGTTTTAGTGTAAAAGCTGCATGACATAAAGTCTAGTTTTAACCGTCTCACATTCCAGTCCAACAAGACCAGACAAACTCCAAGTTGATTTAAGGGGAAATAGTTTGTCGGCAGCTCTGGCCAATTTGCCAGAATCATCTCTTTCTCTTTTATGAGGTGTCAGTGCTAAACTGTGGAAGTCCAAGGCTTCTGATATTAAAAAGGAATCGTTTTAATGAGGTGATAAAATGTCAAAGTCATAAATCAGGAAAATCAGATCACCTGACAATGCAACTAAACAGAAGAACTACCATGATCGATGTACCTGTAGCCAATAAGCAGTATTTTTACATTTGTATGGACTAATCTTAACCTAACCTGTCTATATATCTATTTTATTGAGAAACCATGATATGGTTTTTTAATAGCTTTACTATTTTTCAGTTTCTAGACATACAAGGATGTGACAACACAATGACAATGGCCTCTACAACCACAAATATACCACCACAGTTTTATATTCATATATCAATGTTGTAGAACCTGAAGCTAAGTTGAGTGAAGTGTCTTGCTTAACGACACAATGGCAGTCTGAGTATAGGAGTAACTTTCCGGTTAGTGAAGACTTGCTCTATCTTCTAATACATTGCTGGCATATTTTATTACTTGACTTACTTCTTCTCTGGAACATAAAAAGCCCCTGCCAAGGCTCAGGAATACACCCTTCACAATTCAATCACTTTCTAAAATCCTAAAATTGTATTGTAAAATATATTTCTTTGGGTGTGGGGGGTGGGGGGGTGTAATACATGTCATAGAAGATAACTATGAAGAAAATAATGAAAAGTCTTTATCAATGCTTCACTCATTTTGATTTTACATGTGGATCAAAAACTGAAGGGAGCTACAAATCTCCAGGGATATCTCCTCATCAATCCTCCAGCTCCCAAGTCTTCCTCATATCCCCGTGCCTGGTCCACAGCGGGTTAAAAACAATGCCTGATGATATTGAAATGGAGAAGGTCGCTCTGCAGTGGTCCGGCTCTTAGCACAGCCCTGTTCTATTCAAAAGAGGCCACAGAGTCGGGAGAGGTCAGAGCAACCCAGATATTGGAAAAGAGCTTTAGCCGCATCCACCATTAGTCTCTCTAATAAAATGCTTCTCCTCCTCCTCCTCCTCCTCTTCCATCTCCTTCTATTAATATTCAGCGCGACCAGGCCGGAGTCTTTTCCCTGAGTCAGACCATCCTGCTATACACCACTGGGGCCTCTGATCTGTCTCTCATAATTAGACTGATAAATAGGCGCCCTCTCTCGCCTCTCATCTTTGCCCTCTTCTTATTCTCCTTGTGCTATTTGCTTCTCATAATCTTCGGGAGAGCTTTTATATTCGTAAGACATGACATTGTTTTAATGTGAACCAGTCGGACAGCTGATACTAGACTCAAACGGCAAGTCATTTCGAAGCCTGACAGCAGGTCTTTTCCTTAAAATGCTACAATGTCAGAGGCAAGTTAATGTTATAAATGAACATGTATAAGCATTTTTGAAAGGTACATATCTCAATTGGTAATGAATTAACACATTTTTTGGCTTCAGTTTGTAGTTGCTGGCACTGCATCTATCCTCATGCCAGTGATGCAAATGGTTTCGATTCTCTGCATTTGACCCAACTTTCCAAAATCACTAGAGGCAATCTGTCAGGAGCAGTGGGCGATTAGTGTGCATTTACCCCCTTTACCAGGGGTTTAGCCGGGATCTTGTGCTAACCACTTTGCCACCCTGCCACAAAGTCAACATGGAAAACAGTACATAAGTATTAGTAGAATTACATTTTAGAATTAAATTGTAAATCATTGCAAATTGATTTTCCAAATGTTAAAGCACAACCGAGAGGGGTCCTCTTGTTGGCGGAGGGGTCTTTAACCACAGTCTCCTGTATAATATTTTTAGCCTTGAGCACTGTCTCTTCACTGCTTTTTTAAGATTATCTGATGTTGCTACAGTTTGATGGAATCTGTTTTTCATCCACTTAAACCTAGTCTGATTATCTCTCCAAATCTCTGATGCCGTGTTGATGTTGGACAGTGTTTCAAATAGAGGGTCTCCAGAAGGGGGAGGGGGCTGTTGAGGAGTATATTTGCTCCCAGAGGGTTCAAGCTACTGTGTCAGACATGCAGAAGAAGAGGTTTCATTTGCATTCATTGTGGTAGAATCCGATGCATGTCCCATGGGTGAGCTGCATGCCAGAGAGACGGACCAACATAGAGAAAGGCCTTTAATATTGATGTGCATCTTCAGACACTGAGAACACATTGAACATCCGGCGAGTGTTCGAGTCCTGTTTCTATATGCGCCGCTTGCTTGCCCTTCATGAAGTACACGGGCAAGGAAGTAGTTTTCCTCAGACTGTAGGACTTAGGCCAGAGGCTGGATTAGTACGGAGCAAGACATAAAGGCAAAGATTTAGAAGACAATTTGTGTAGGCCGTTTACAAGATGATAAGATCTTATTGGTTTAGACCTGGTTTAGTGACTGTTTTTATATACCTAGATCAGTCCTGGTTAATCCTGGTGTACACCCTTCTCTTCATGCTTTAGTCCTGGTTTAGACCTGATTTAACCCAGGTTTGGTTTAGACTTGGAGTAGTCCTGGTTTAGTCCTGGTTTAGACATACCTGATTTAGCCCAGCTTTGGTTTAGTCCTGGTTTAGTCCTGGTTTTGACAGACTTGATTTAGCCCCGCTTTGGTTAATCCTGGTTTAGACAGACCTGATTTAGCCCAGGTTTGGTTTAGTCCTGGTTTAGTTCTAGTTTAGCCCTGCTTTAGCCTTGGTTTAATCCTATTTTAGCCCTGACTCACCCCTTCTTTAGTTTAGACCTGGTATTAACCTGATTTACATATTAAATTATCTGCTTTGATCTTTGTTTAGACTTGTTTTAGACAGATTAAGTTTAGTTGTAGTTTGGACCTGCTTTTGACCTAGTTTAGACCTGTTTTACCCCTGGTTTAGTTCAGACCTGGTATAATCCTGTTTTAGTGTTTGTTTTGTCCTGAATTTGTTCTAGTTTAGTCCTGTTTTATACTTTGTTGAAACCTGCCTGAGCATCTTTTTAATCTGGCCTTTGTGCTTGTTCAGACCTGGTTTAGCCTTTTTACTTTTTAGGGGCTAATAGGAACATTTTAGAAGAGGCTCAAACAGGCCTAACTTTGCCCCTTCCACAAACCCTTATATGCCGCAGATCTGATAACCACCACCACACAGATAACATCTAGCTGCACTCGTCTCTAAGAAGTACATCCCCAGGGTACGACTGCCAATGCCGATCTCAGCATTAAAATATAATTTTGATGGTCATTATTGAGATAAGGATCATGTCCTTCTGGCAAAAGATTACACTGATAGCGCCGGAGCCTGGAACTGTCCTTTCGAGGGACTCTCTTGTTCAAAGTTAACACATGAAAAGAGCCTGTCTTGACCAATTGTGTTTTGTTCTGATACTGGCCGATGTGTGCATATATTATAATGTACTGTTAAATCCTCCACAGTTGCACTGTTTTATTCCTCGTTGTGATTTGTGCTTCTCACTTCTATACCCAAAAAAAGATGTATGTCTGTATGAAAATGGTATTATGTTATTTTGAATGTGTTCTTCTGAACCTATTGATTTGATTGCGATTCAGGATTATGTTGGCGAACCACAAACGAAAAAAAAGAAAGCAAATAAGATTACGCTGGCCAGTGCTGAACTAAAAGCATACATTTATGGACTGACAATGAGAGTATTTCATTATTTAGTTTTTACCGGACATTGATAATAAATGTTATTTGTTTTTAAGAATGTATGCCTCATAGCTGCAGTTGAGTACAGTCATTCAAATGGCCTAATTCATATACATTTGTACTTCAACTTTGCATTTTCTCACTATAGGAATATAGTTGAATGTATAGATTAACTGATCACTCTTCCCCTTGTGCGTGAGTGTTTTCTGTGTATGTCTCAAAGAGTTAGTCCAGTACCTGGCCATTGTTCTGGGTCTACACTTCACAGGCTATGTCCTGACACCTGTGACCTTAAACATTTGTATATTTTATTAGAAGTAAAACAATTGTTAGTGTAGTCTAGTGTATTTGTCCTTTGAAGCTAATTACCAATGCAGAAGTATGCATGCTAAATTAGCAAATTTGATGTTAGTAAGTTGGTATGCTAACAGAGCCACCCCCTAAATCTCCTCAAAATTGATTAGTCACGGCTTTGAATCAGATGTGCATGGCAGTAACATACAGGGATTTAAGAGTCCTGTACCTAAAGAATTACATTAATGTTACATGTGTGTGAACTGCATGAAATTTCCTCGCACCATTTGTTCACTCAACCCTATTAACTCCAGTGGTAATCGACACCCCCTTTCCATCTCATCAAATTACTCTTAATACATGTTAACACACCATAGAGGGAGTAATAGTCAGAGGCAGCATTATCCAAATCACTCTCATGAATAATGTAAATACATGTAAGGGTGCCTGGTTACCATGCTAAAAGGTCCTTTTTATAGCACGTAGCGGCATTAGCTCTGATTAACCACAGATGCATCTCAATGTAAATTCACCAGCCATTCTCACATTAGCCCACAGGTCATTTGAATGCTACTGATACCTGACAATACTGTGTTATGTTTTTTAAATTGCTTGGGTAAACACGGAGGACGATGGAGGACCTGAATTAATTCACAGATTGGCCAATTATTCCCCGTGGCACTTTCTGCCAGAGGCCACATTATACTTAATGGACCTGAGCTTTCATAAAACTCAAATAAGTAATCTGATCATGGACATATGCATTTATAGGATTTCATTGTATAGAGGAGGAGGTAAAGGTGCATCCTGCAAGAGATAATAGATCATCTGAAATTTTATTAACATGTATTTTTTTGAATGATTGTGATTGTATAAGCATTCTATTATTATCAACCCTGTAAAATTTGACTATAGTTATCCTTACTATCCTTACTAAAAAATAAAGGAATTCAACTGTCTTAACATATTGAGGATAAACTATATGGACGGTTTACTGAATGAATGTGCATGGATGTGAATGGATGAACCGCCTAAGGTCCATAGTTTTAGTCTTTAGTCCCGTTCAACTATGCACAAAAAAATATTAACTTTAATTAAACTCTCCTTTTTTCTCTGGACTTGGGACTGGCACAAAGCCTCAACCTTGTCTCTGGAGTTTTGGCTCTCATGCAATCATATTGAACATATTGATTATAAACAATATGAAAAGAAGGAAGCCTTTACACTCATAATGTCTTCACAAAGTTGTCCTGGGAAAAATACACATCTCTGCTCTAGTCCCAACCCCCATCTTCACCTGCCTTTAGACAGATGGGGCCAGAGCTCGGAGGCTGTTGGTCCAAAATGCGAATCCTATAATAAAATCTAAGAGCAGTGAAGTGGTGGGGGTGGTGTTGGTGGTGTACATGTCAGTGTGTGTGCAGCTGGGGAGGGTGGGGGCACTAATTGGCCTTTTCCTGGTCCTCAGGTTAACTCTAATTAAGGCCCTGAGAGCCGGGGTCCGGGCATCTGGACACCGGCGTTTTGGTACCGCCGCCGCCACAGTGCCGGGGGAAGACAATGATAGCCAATTATCCCTTTTTATTCAGCCAAAGGAGGTCTTAGCAGGTCATCATTAAGGCATATGGAGGGGGTATTGGGGAGGGGGTGTACAGGGGAATGCCAGACAGGGAGTAAGGGCAGGGGGCAAAGCAGGTGGTAACTTGTGTGTG
The DNA here is from genome assembly GCA_036025475.1 of Philypnodon macrostomus. Lineage (NCBI taxonomy): Eukaryota > Metazoa > Chordata > Actinopteri > Gobiiformes > Eleotridae > Philypnodon > Philypnodon macrostomus. The sequence goes on along the minus strand of JAVQKC010024641.1, from coordinate 42,080 downwards.
TGTGTGGGATAGTTGATGTGGTTCTAAAAGTATGTATTATTCAGAAAGAAACTGATATTAATGTCAGCGGTATCATGTGACAACAAACTTAAGTGCTACTATTTCTTGTAAGGCATTTGTCACTTGATCTTTGTTTACTCCAAAAGTCAAAGCTATGATAAAAATATAATTACAAAAAATGCTCATGTTAAACAGCAAGCTTACCGGTGAGAGAAGAAGAGGTAGTGGTCAATGAGTAGTTAAACCCATCATAACAGAATTGGTCTAAGGTTCCTTATATCTTATGTCAGTGTATTGAGGAAGGAGGGGAGGGGTGAGAATATATGTAATACAATAAATGTGAACACGAACACAGTCTCTATTGAGTTCAACACAGTCACACTCACTGAATCAACTCTTTTTTGGCAAATGAAGTCACTGAGGAAAAACCCTTATTTTCTTATTGAAAATAAGATCCACTAGTGCTACTCCTAACATGCAGTACTTGAACCTGCCTTACTCTTTAAAACTGTACATTGTATCACTGTAAACCTCAGAGACACCAGGGTTGAGGATACCTGCAGTGTGGTTCATGTACTTGTCATAGACTCTGATCCTCATCTCAGTCAGTCACAGGATGTGGCTTATGAACCATACCTCTTCTGCCGGGGATTGGAAGTGTGCACTGTTGTTTTGCCTTTTTATTTGTTTGAGCAAAACATCCTGTGTTGACAAACCACAACTCATGGCAGCGACCTGGCAGACGGGCACCTGTGCTAACGGTTTATTACTCCGAGGGCTCACTATCTTTCAGCCTGACTCTTCACAGGACAGGGATTCATCTGTCTAATGTTGACTGTTGAGTTAAAGTGGCCACAAACTGAGAGCTCATCTCATTTAAGACCCATTTCTGGACAAATAGACACATTGCATAGTTCTGGAATATATAGAATAAAAGCTTTAGTCATTGCTCTAACTGAAACTAAATAATACAAAAATAAGAGAGGTCATTGATTGTGATTGCACATTTGTAAAAGAAATCTCCTTGGAATGCTAAAAACAATGAATTCTCCATGTGAATTAGAACATTAATTTACTGCTCATGTTAAGGTATCAATTAATCAGATCAGAGCTGCATGTCCGGGCCGTATCCTTCTCAGTTAAGTTCAGATGAAACTTTACTCAAGTCGAGTTAACTGGAGGAAACTGGAGGTGTGAGCAGGCGGCAGGATTTGTTAGAATATGGCGATAAAGCCCTGCTAATCTCCCATTCCAATCTGATTCTCGGTTGGATATATCTCTTATTTCTATACTTAGGTGACCCGCGCCTGCTTCCTCTTTGTGCCTGTTCGGTTCCGCTGGATCAGAGGGAAATTGGAAAAGAGATGTACGGGGCGCGTGCCACCTCAAATTGGATTGCACGCCATCTTAAATGAAAGCAAATAATTTCACGGCTAATGGGCTTAATTTCGGGAAATAATTCCAGATTTCCACAGTTGGCTATTTTGCATGTGATTTCTGCAGAGGGCTTGCCACTTTTGGTGATGTTGATTTTTTTTTTCATTCTTCTTCAAAATCAAATGTAATGGAATTCACTCACAGATCACAAAGTTGATAAAAAAGGCCAGACTTTGGCCGCTGGAGACATAGTGGCAGATTGGTTAGCTCTTTCACTTCACAACAACATGGTTTGGGGTTCGATTCCTGGACTAGTTGGGGTTTGAAGTTTGAATGTTCAGCAAGGTAGTCCTGACCAGTATCCTGGCTCCTGGCACCCAGCGCCCAATGATAGGTTTTCCCCAGTGGCATAAAAAAGGATGGGTCAAATGCAAAAATGAAAACATCCCCAGTGACATAAAAGTCTACATAAATCTAAATCTTATGATGTAGGCGGAGCGAGGACGTGCAGCGAGCTTTCCATTCAAACAAAAGAACAAAGTTATTACCCAAAAAAGCTTAAAAGAGCGAAAAATACTGACATAAACAAGAAGTAAAAAATGTGATTGCCAACAAAGAAGTGATTAAGCGGCACAAAAAAGTCTTCAGTGGTTAAATAAATAAAGAAATAGCTGTAATTAAATAATGAATGAAGGAATCAGTCCATAAAGCGTTGATTGATGTCCAAGAAAGGGGGTCTTTCTAATGGAGGCTGGCTGACAGTGATTGCGAAGGCCCATTTACCAGCTGATGTTTTGTTATGATTGGACATGTCAGTCTTCTTCCTCTGATTAAAAAGAGAGGGGGGAAATAAAGCCCAAATGCGCCCGGCGTCCTATCCTTTATGATGTGTTTTTCTATTCTCTTTCTATGCACAAGCTTAAAGACGATGGGTACGTATTATTTTGTCAATTTGCCTCAATGGGTGACATTCAAGGGGTTTGTAAAGAGGCCAAGTGCCCTTTAGATGCTGAACTGTATAGATGCTGATATTTGAGAAGGACTTATGTTAAAGGTGGCTGTGGTGTGTGGGTTGTTAAAAAGAAAACTAATCGTCATAAAAGTAAAAAAAAATTCAGTTTCTGAATTAGAAAGTGTATTTTGACTACCATATCAACATGTGATGTAGTTTCAGAAGTAGTAAAAAAAAAAGAACAATTGTTTTTTAATTAGGATTTAGCTTTTTTCAGTTCAGATATACTAATGAACATTTGCAATTAGTGCACTGTGAATAAATGGCTGCATTATGTGGCCATATGTTCTAAAATGTACATTCCCACAAGCCACATACTGCAGAAAAATGCTTCTCTGGATATCGTGTGACATGTATGGTGTGAAACTTAAAACTTTGAAACACATGAATGGAATGTATAGTAATGTACAGCTGACACTTATAGACTCAAACTGTATCTCTAGTCTGGTGTCAAGTTAGCAAGACCTCTACTACTGTACTCTCAGAGGTCTTGTATCAATGGGCAAAGTATCAATGACTTTGCCCCTGTTCCTCCCACCATTCAGAAATATGTAGGGCCCGTGTCAGAAAAATATTTGAATCCAAAAATTCTAGTAAATGACTTGTAAGAGACACTGGTATGTTTCTGTGTCAGCCCTGCAACTAACTGACCATTGTTGCTGGTGTACCCCCAAGGTCCATAGTTACTGGGTCCAGTCACTGTGACCAGGAATAGGCAGACGACGATTCATATAAATAAAAACAAATACACAATTTAAAGCCTTTTCTTCTTTAAACAAAATGATCATTACTGTCAGCCTCTCCATACTTGAGTTCATATATACTACACATTGTAATGTGTGAGTAAGAAAATGGCGCATACCCTGACGCACATTGTTTAGCGCGTGGTTTACGTCTCTGGCAGGTGCAAACTGAAGAGGCCGCAAATTTAGCTCCTGAGAATCAATAAATATGGTTAAAGGAGGCGTACATGTGCAAACAGGAGAATGAGCCAAAAAACTGTGAGGAGGCAATAAAGATGAATTGACTTTATCAAGACTGCGGCAGCTAAGACTTTGTGTAAAAATAGTACGAGCCGGAAGTAGGTGCAAAGATTTGCGGAGGAAAAAACGTGACAAAGATAATATCATGAAAGACTTTATACAGGCTTCTATATAACCATACAACAGTAATGTGTTGAATTGAGACCATTAACAACAGAGGCTTTATCTTCATCCATTCTCTCTTGGTATTGCATGTCATGTTTGTTTATCCATTGTCTTTATCTGGCTTTTACTGGACCTTTTCTTTTTTTGAGTCTGTTTTTATTGTATTATTCATTTATATATTTTGCTTTCTGTACAGTACTTTGGTCAGCTGAGGTTGTGTTATAATGTGCTATATAAATAAATTTGACTTTACTTGACTCTCACGCTCCTATAGGCACTACCTTTTAGTGCCTTTCCCTTTACAATGGGCTTCTACGCCTGCCCCACGTCCGAAAATCCTCACATGAAAAGAACCAGAAAGCACAGCACCATGGAGCATTATGAAGTTTAGTCCATCCTGTTGTCTGTTCTGAGTGTCGTACTGCAAAACGCATGCATGGATTTGACCGAAAAACTGATTATGTTGTTGCAGTGAGACAGTGTGTGTGTCAATGTCAGAACTGAAGCATCTTTATCAAACAGTTCTCCAGTGCGTCTCCAATACATACATATGAGATTTTATATACCATAACATGATGAGCTAAATATTTGAATCTGCTTTATCTGGGGCAAGGTATAGGGGAAGAAGACCAAGCAGAGATGACCAGGCTTCTCTCTTCTTGAACACTTCCTCAGGGCAAATACATCCCTCCACAGTCCAAACCTAGGAGTAATGCAGATTGACTGTAAAATCAAGAGAAATATGTGACTGACTGTGAAACATAGGGGAGCGTTGTCCAAAACCTTGTCATGGTAAGAACAGAAAGCGCACTCTTCCCCTTGTTCATAAATGAGCCTTGTAAAAAACACAGGACAAATGATGACGCTCCCTAACATACCCAGTCAAAGTAAATGCGGCCTCAGACAGCGTGAGCAACCTCATTTATTACTTTTTTTTTACACTAATTCTAACCTCTCTTATAAATCTGGCCCTGTGCGCACTCTATATGTATATACGTTGCACAGTTTTACCAATTTCATTCATGATTTGTATTATGGCTTGAGAATGCTCTAACTTTCTTCATATTCATCTCCCTCCCTGAGCTAAAGTAATATTTTACACTGTGTACCGACCATCTCCTTAATACAAACTGCTGCTGGTGTACACTTGAGTGCTGACCTCTTCTAACCTGCCATATGGAGGAGAGAGGGGTCTGCATTTGTTGTCTCTTCACCTCTGTGGCTCTCCGCAGGCTGGCTAAACAGTCCTGGCCTGACTCCCAGAAAGTTGATATACCACTTTTAGCAGTTTACCGACTTCTTCTACAACCTCCAGAGTTCAGCACCTCAGATGGTAAACTGTGGTGGTGGAACAGATGGTGGCCAGTGAGGTTAAGTCTTCCTAGACCTAAATAAATTCAGTTTTGCATTTCAGTGGAATAGTCCTTATAATCTGTCAAGCAATAGTAAATGACTGTACTAATTGCATTCACATATTAACTCTATCTATATGCTATGGCATTGAATGGCCACTTTATTGGATAAAAAGTGAGGGGTTCTCTTTGATAATGCCAGGGATAAATTCTGGGAATCAATGTTTTGGAGATAAAGTCAGAAAAAACAGGTTGAGATTGTCTGGTCATGTACAGAGGGGGGAAGGTGAATATATCAGTGGAAGTATGCTGAGGGTTAGAACTGTCAGGCAGGAGGCCTAGAGGAAGACCAAGGAGACAATTTATGGATGTAGTTAGTGTGAGAGAAGAGGGTGCAGAGGATATGAAAGTGTTTTAGATGTTTTAATTAATCTTATAGTGGTCAACGTATGAAGAGAATGAACAATGTCAAATGTAAAAGTTTGAGAAGAAACACAGGGATGAAAAAGTATTTTGGAATAATGCTGAAAACCAATGCACCAGTACATACAGCAGTGTCTTCAGTTTTAATTCTTTTAGTAAATGACAGCTCTGTCACTCCAGTCCTGTTGAAAATTAAAGGAAAAAGAAACATTTTTACTGCAGCAGCAAAGTCACAGAACAAAAGCAGAATTATTGATGTTTTCTGCTTTAGCAGGCGCAGCATTTTTAAAATCACAATGCAGTTAATTCACATCCAGCTCCTGTACTGTAAAAATCAATACTGACAATAGTGAGGTGTGAATCTTTTGGAGATATGGTTTTCATCTTGAACAATACAGCAGGTATGTATGACTTGGATTGCACTTAAGTTGGATTTCCAATATTAAAAAAAGAAAACAAACATAGTTTGCTTTTCTGCTTTTCTTTTTGAGGCTATAATGTCTTTAAGTGTCCAAACTGTTGGGAAAATAGTCAAGAACAACTGGATTTAAAAATGTCACTTATTCTGGGGATTGGGGCCTATCCCAGTAACTATGGAGCCTTAGGTGGAATCCACCCTTGGATAGTTAACAATTAGTTGCAGGGCAGACATAAACACATTCACTGACTGACTACTGTCACTTTCATTCACAATAGAGCATTAGAGTAAAGATAACTATGCATATCTTTGGGCAGTGGGAGAAAGCTGGAATACCTAGAGAAAACCCATTAACAACACAAAAGAGGACATACAGACTCCACCCAGAGTCAAGTATTGATCAAGGTATACTTTACTTGATCAATATTTCTAGCTAAATAAATGCATTTAAAGGTTGACATGAAAAAGACTTGTACCACTGAATATAAACTAGTTGTCAGTAGGTTTATATCAGCCATGACTGCATGCTCATATATTATGTTATATTTTATCACATGCCCACAAAGTGCTTGAATAAGATGAGGTCATGAGAGTGGCCAGACCATTACAAATGGCTGTAGCACTAAACACATCAACAGTGGCAAAAGAGGAAGGAGCACATTAATTCATGCCAGTCAATACTTGTTTGCTGGACAGGCCAATAAATAACCCACAGTTTGGTCACACCACTGGACGATGTCTTTCAAGCGCCTGTGGCATCTTAATGTGCTGTTTTAATCAGAGCTGGTGGCCGCTAAAGGGCTTACACTAGCATATTGGTCGCATGAGAGATTTACATATAGGGCCACAAAGCCATCACCGGAGCTTTTTTGTCATATCTTGTATTCATATCTCTGTTCACTATGTCCACACCTAACCACTTTTGAGGCTGCACTCTGCCAAAAGCCCATATTTGCTGCAACTGAAATCAGCCAGAATGAAAATGATCTAAACATAATAATGCACTGGAGTTCTACAGAGCCACTCTGATCACTCAAAGTTGCTTTACGATTGAGTGCATCATTTAGTCACTCAACTTCAAACACTGGTGGTGGTAAACTATCTGTGTCCCCACAGCTGCCCTGGGTCAGACTGAAAGAGATGTGGCAGCCAATAACCTCTGACCACCACCAAACGCACCAGGAAACAATCACACTGGTGAACCTGGTGAGGATTGAACCCCCAGCCTTCTGATTAGTTGACAACCTAAGCTACTGCCTCCTAATACTCTTTACTGCCCCATTCTCATCATTTCTCAGTTCTGTGTCCTTTCTCTGTCTCGGCTCCTACCCCTTTTCTCCCGAGGCTGCTTTCCTTGGTTACTAAAATTCTCCCTTTTCTCCCTAAAATTAAAATGACAGTTGGCTTGTGTTGGGTCAGGGGCAATAAAAAAGGCTTTGATAGGTAATGATGTTGGAACCCCTAATTTACCAGGCTTTATCCCATTGGAGGAAAAAGCCTCTTTGTGCCGGTGTGAAGAGAACGAGTGGTAGCACAAGATCCTGGCAGAAGTTAGATGTTAATACAGAGATTGTCCGAAGATTATAGCACGTTCGGCAAAGGTTTTGCCGACAGGTTTATCACGGTGCCTTTCTGTACCAGTAACCATGCCAACTGCACCAGAAAACTATTAAAAAGGCTCTGTATGGCGAGTAGGTACACCTCTAAGGAAGACGCACAAAATGGCACTCCATTGGCCCACACAAAACCTGGCTAAGCTTCTCATCTTTTTGGGAGCAGAAGGCTGCTTATGGGACAAAACTCATCACTAAGGAGAGGATTTGGACTCACCGACTCATTTTCATACATATTGCACTAGTTTTCAGGTTGGATAAGCTAATGGTGGCAAAAGAGTTTGACTTTTACATCTCAATGTCTTGATTTACTGATATCTTCAGTATAGTTAGAGCGAGCTCTCAAATGGAACATTCACCTGCCTTTCACTGAACTTTGTATCACATCTTCTGGCCATCACTGATTATGTCTTAGTATTAAATAATAATGTAATTATATTGTAATATTGTGATTAGGATTATGCTGTCCAATGTCCAATTTACCCAGAAGGGCACTCTCATGCAAAATTCTCTATGTAAATAAGCATTTTTGAAAAGCAAATAATGTATTTATTTTATTGGTTTAAATCTATATTACTCTTTGTAAACTGTAATCAAAAACAGTCATGTCTATATTTCCTTTTCATCTGATCTGTAACTTCCATTATGATAAGTGGAAGAGTGCAGGTGCAAAAGACCAGTCAGATTGCACCAGACAGTCAGATCTCGACGGCTGTGCACTGAATGGCTAAAGCTGCTCCTTCACCCTGGGAACAGCAACATCAATAGAGCACAGGGGGGTATTAGCCCGGCCCAGGCATAGGTTACCCAGGAATTAATGAACTTTCCGACGGACTCCTTATCCCTTCGTATTGACAGGATGAAGTCGGAAAGCCTCTCTGGTCCTCAGCGCCCTGTTCCCGAGTGCAAGAACAGAGAGGGAGAGTTTCCTGAAATGAAAAAGCAAAGGCCCTTATCTCTGAGACAGGTTGTAAGAAGGGCCAGCGAACAAGGCAGAGGGCACACACACACTGACACACACACATGCAGCCAAATCTCTAACAGAGGAAGGCACTCGGCAGACCTGACCGCACTGTGTAGAACACTTGGCTTGGGTCAGATAAAACTGGTCTGGAATGAATCATTCTCTCAGCGCTGTGAGGCTGATGGGAGGGAGGGGGTGTAGGAGGGAGGAGGCCACACTGTCCATGGACCTGTGTAAGTATTGTGTGAGAGAGAGACTCCTGACGGATTTGTGGCTTAGAGTTGTCTACACTTTACCTTTAGGAATTTCACTTTTTAAAAATGTCATCAAACAATATTTAAAAACTATTGTACACAATTTTAAAACAATTATTTATCATTTATTTATTTATTATTTAATTATTCTGTCTCTAAGTGGAGACCACATGTCTTCCCCCTGAGCTTTCTTCTGTAACTCCCACCAACATGCAAAGGAGAGAACTGGAGAATCTAAATTGGTGAATACATGTGACAGTGAATGATTGTCACAGTCAGCTCTGTGACTATATGGCCATTGTCCAGGTTGTAGCCTGCATGCCCACAGTTGTCCAATAAAAAAAGATCGGACCCCCCCCCATCTTAGCAAGACTTTTTTACTGTTTCAGACTGTTGGAAAGGTAAGAACATCTACACAAGAGCACATATAAAAACACATTTATATATATAAAAAGAAGCTGAACCCAAAACCAAGTAACTTATCACTATCGCTGCTGTTAATGCTGATTCAGACCCAAAGTGTCACAAAGGGATCAGAAGTGGTCACTTGAGACACAGTTTGATACATTCTCAGCCATGCATCAAATAACAGAGCTGTCCACTTGTGGTTAGATCACCCAGGCATCATGTTGATGTGAGGACTGCTGTGAACTTACATTTGCGTGCAATAAGATCAAGGAGATCATGATAATGTACAAAAAGGTTATTCCAGTATTGGCCAAGTGCACACCATACACTGTAAAAAAAATAAAAATAAAAGTATGGTATAATACTGTGAACTTAAAACTGTCAAAATGGCAGTTTCTGTAGCTAAGTTTAACCAAATCGAGTTTAGAGTTTTTTTGTTTTGTTTTTTTTAACAGTGCCTTGACAATCTTATGACAGCTTTCTGCATATATTTAGATACATATATGTATTGCATGCAATGACAGTTGACTCAAAAAATGCACAAAAAAACACAGCTTTTTGACTAAATACTAATAGAAAACTTCAATATTTTAAGCTTTTCATAGACATAAAGGAATAAAAATCTAATCTCTAGCCTTTTTATTGAAGCCACGAAAAAAATATGTGTTGAGTGGCAGACAAAAAACTGCTGGTGTGATCCCTCACCCGCTGCACTGATATTAGGACTTTTGAATGAATAAATTAGCAGAAAGAAGCAGACACCAAATCCTTCCCTTTGTGATTAAAAATACTCAAACAGATTCCTTGCGTTTTTATTAGAAGTGATGTTGAAAAAGAAAATGGCAATCATTTGGGTTCCCTTCACTTGTCCAACACACACGCACACACACACACACACACACACACACACATACAATCTCTGTCCATTTATTCAACACATTTCTTGGGGGCACCATTGCTATTCCGCCTGTCTGTGGTTGCAGAAAGATTAGCTTTTTGCTGTGATTTTTAAAAGGTCCGAGTAAAACGAGGGGGAAAAAAAGCTAATCATACTTTCCATTCTTGAATCATTTTCTGAAAAGCAAATTCTCTCTAATTCTCTGGCATAATAATGGGTTTATACCCTTTATTTGTAAGTGGATGGGTCGGCCTTAATTACAGTCATTGGAGACCCCGCGTTTTTGCTTTTGTAATCTCCGACATATCTGCACTTGACGAGATTACTGTTTAATAGGTGGTAATATTTCAATTTCGAAAACGTGATTACCCTTTGTTAATATCAATTTCTATACAATACAGCAGTGGTGTGAGTCTTGAGGAAAGGCTCAAATTGACTTGTAATGAACCGCGCTTTCAATATTAGAGTAATTATGACAATATGTGTGTCTGTTTTGCTGAATAGTGTCACATTTACAGGAGCAATGTGATGAGAAAGACAAAGATGAGTTCATATGCTATATTAATTGAAGAGGAAGGGGGGCGGGGCCACGTTGGGAGACAGGAAAAGACACACTATATACAATTGGAATTAACTCACTGGTAATTTCATTTGAAGAAATATTTATTAGACTAACAATGTAATGTACAGTATAAGAGGCAGAAAAAAATGGTAAAGCTAAATAAATAACTGGAGTTTTGAACTGGAAGAAAAAAAATCGAACTGCACATTAGAATTTACATTGACTTTTTGGATTAAAAATTAATTTATGTTCTGCTTATTCTGGTTTGGTGTCCCAGATGACTGATGGCTGAACACAGAAGTCTATGGACAGTAGGAGGGAGCTGGATTACCTGAAGACAAATCCAATGGTGTCCAAGCAACGACTCTCAGACTTCACTCAGAGAAATCAAGGATTGACCTCACAACCTCCTTGCTGAGAGGTAGCCACACACAGCGCTTAAACATTCTTTTTTTTAAAGTTCTGCTATACTTCTAAAGTCCATGTTCAAAACCCACATAACTTGTAGCCTGTGTGGTTTCTCCTGTTTGCTTCTCCACATTGAGAGTGTTTTGACCTTCTATTGGGGTTTCCAGTCTACCGTAAATGTTATTTTCTAAACATTTATCATGAATAACAACTATTTTGTGACCCCAAAAACAAACCTTTTTGGCATTTTTGTTTTGAAGAACTATACCATTTTTTTCTATCTACTGCTTACATCCTTATGCAAATACAGTATAAGTGGTGAGTATAATGAACCCGAATTCTCTTTCACTGCAACAATTTCCATCTCATATGTTCAGCCACAAAAAAGGTCCAATGCGTTTTTCTTTTTTTCAAATCTATATGTCTCCTCTCCTCACCTTTTGTTATTCAGCGTGTGTCTATGATGCAGAATTATTCAAATCCTCATGTCGGCTCCCTGCTTTATACCTGTGCTGGCCTTTACTCTGGGGCTCATGGGAGTCAGACGCTCGTCCGCTCTGAGCTCAGACCTGGAGAGTGAGAAAGAGGAAGCCTCCCCTCTGAGGTTCCTCCTATCTGCATATGAAACAGCCCAGCCCCTGGCCTTCCCAACCAAACAGGTCACTTTGCATCATCTGGAAAAACACAAGTCAACAATATAGGAGAGTCACAGCAACCTGCAGAATGTGGTGGAACAAAATGTCCTACGGTTATATTCGATTGGATTAGAAGAAATTACTAAAAAATAGCTTCAAAATGTACTTTGCAAAAATTAATTTTAGTTTTTGTTTTGACTCCGTAACATAAACTCACTGGCCACATAATTAGCTAGACCCATTCCTCTGCATATGAGCTCAAAAATAATACAACACTTCAAGCCAATGGATTTAGTTAAAAATCTAAATGAAGAAACAATGTAATTTAAGTGACTTGTGGTATGGTGGTTGGTGCCATAGGGTTTACAGAGAATGCTTTGCATACAACTTTGAGTGAGTGGCACATCTATGGGTGAAAATGCCTTGTTGATGCTATTTGATAATAGATTACCACTTAACACAGAAGACCATCTCTGAACACACTGAAGAAGCGGGAACACCAAGCAGGGAGGCTACTGCAGCACATGACCACATCAGAAGACACTTTACTAGGTGCAAGGTCTACCTGGTCAGTGAGTATACCATGTCCTACTGATTCCGTAACACCAGAATCCATGCCCAATTCTTCCAGCTTTTTGGCTTTTTCAAGTCTTCCTCAAACTATCCTTTTCTGGTCCTGTCTTGGATCTACTGACCACTTACCATCAGACTCTCCCACAGACCTTATCTCCTGTTGGCTTCCTCCTCCATGCTCCCACACATGGTATAAGTGGTAACATCAGAGGGCAATTAGCGTCATGGCTGATGCAGTTGTTATGTTAAACTGGCTACTGTCAGATTCACTCCATTATTCATAGCCAGAGAGTGGGAATCACTGTCAGATTGTAATATCATATTTCAGGTACCACAGAGAGGCCACTGGATGTCCAATACTGAGGAGGAAGGATGTGGGAAGCCCTATGGGGAGGAAATGATGGAGCAGATTTTGAGTTTTTTTGCGGGATAAAAAAAGAGAGATGTTTTCAACACACATCTTACAATTACTAATGACCAAATATCTTGACCATATACGGACAACTGAAATACAATTCATTCATTTATTTATGTATCTTTCTCTGCTTATTTTTTATTAACCCATCCCAGGAACTATAGTCCTTAAGCGCGGTACGTACTGGACACAGAGGGGCAATTTGATTCAATCACATATGTCTTTGGGCAATCAGAGTGTTAACCAGTCTACCATTATGCATACCAAAATATACAAAAGTAATAAAAAGATTAGCAATAGGCAGTACTTTGATTTGATGGTGTATTTTGAACCATTGTAAATTTAACCAAATGAAAGATGGCCTCAGAGATAATTTGTTACTACATAATAAGACTACCAAGATTAGATACCAATCAGCAAAGATATTTCTGACAATAACTGCATAATATTATAATTAGCTGTTTTTGGTTATTTTATACACCAGTATCTAAATGACACCAACATATGACACATTTTTTGAATCCGCTGTGTGTGGACCAATTACAGCCTACAGTAAATAGACTTTTAACCAGCGCCAGCCTGAGTGTAATGTTTCGGCACTGGGCCTGTGGAGACCAGTGCTTGTCTTTGTGCTTCTTAATGCAGAGCAGCCGTTGTTTTCCTCCTCCTCCATTCATTCAGCAGCAGCTCCTTGAAGGCTGTCAGCTGCTTGTGGTTTGGACAGGCCCGCTAGATTTTGGCCACACTCGCCTCTCTCTGCGGCCAGCTTTAACGAGGCTTTGGCTTAGACTAAAAAACGGAATGAATAAAAAGGAAGAAATAAATGGATTTTAATTGATTGTCCATACAAAGGCCAAAACCCCCATTGTGGTTATGTTTTTCTTTTCTTCATTTTTCTCTCTGTGTTCAGCAACACTTCAGGGAGGCCTCGGAGTGCTCGGTAGCTGGGCCGGCCAGAAACAACCAGCATATGCCAATGGCACAATCCACTCGGCTCAATAAGGTCCCTCTCTCTCCGCCTTTTTCTCTATGTGTCTCTATCTCTCTTGCCCTCCCAGCAGTGGCACAGCGCTCAAAGCTGCTCTGCACTGAGGTGAGTCGTGCCAAGGCCTGCACTAGTCGCTGCCAAAGCTTTAGTGGCTGGGTGTGTGATGGGAAACGTTTTAGCTGGTTCCAGGGGTTTCCAAAGCGGAGGGAGGGGTCCACACCAAGGGGACATGTGGGATCCCTGTTTACCACCTATATTGCCTAGGGTCCCTCAGTAGTGGTTCCAGGCGGGGAGAGACAGAGATTCTCACATTGATAAGAAGACAGAATTTGTGTCAATGATGTGGTCATACAAGTATTTGGTTTGATTTTTACATTTATAGTGATCATTATCAATTGGCTAAAACATATGTTAAAGATCTCTTCTGATTGCATGTTGAGGCATATTACAATAAGATATTTCAAGTCAAAAGTCAAAGTGAGACATTCAATGACATTTAGTGAACTTTTGAGGACTTAACATATATTCATTTTTTTCTCCCAGTAACTCAGATTCAGGTAAAACACATTTTTATTCTTATGTATCAATTTATGTATATACCAACAATAATTCAGGCATTATACGCTGAACATTGAAATGATAGCTGGCTTCCCTTTGACCCACTTCATGGTCCCGGTCCATCACTTGGAAAACACTGCAACTATAAATAATCAATCCACCCAACAATTCACTTAAGACATTCAAACACAAAGAAACTCATGTCTGATTAAGTACTGATATATTTTAAAGACCAGAATTCACTATAGGCTGAAGCACATTTGCGTATTTACATTACTGTGTGCATTCATATCATAGAGCTCTGATTACAGTCTTTTTATATATTGAGTCTTCATAGTGTATTTGTGTGTTTGTGTGTTGTGTGGGTGGGATATGTCGTACAGTGGGGCTCTAAGTGTGTCAGTGGGGTGCAAGACAGAAAAAATAGTCCAACTTCATCATTACACACCGGATTCCCTTTCAAAAGGAGCTGCTCCCCGACATGAATATTTCATCCTGCGATATCTGGGCCAATTAGGTTCTCATTCACACCCACACCTTGCACTTCTCTTCTGCCAGATTTGGGACACACAACTTCCCCCTGTTTCGTTAGGACCAGCATTTCTCTCTATTCATTATTCCTGTTTGAACCTGTTATGGTCTCATGCTATAGATCATTATAAACACACACAAATAAAATGAAATAGGTTGCATTGGTTCAGAGCAGGAGGTTAACAGTAGGAAGCCAAACAACAAATCAACTTCGAATATGTTTCTGTTCTTTAAAGAATAGGCAGAAATATCTCTCAATACAATTTGGGTGCATGGGGACAAAGTGATTAGTGCTCCTACCTCTTAGCAAGGTTATGGGTTAGATTCTGCTGCTGACCAACCGCAATCTGTGGAGTCTGCATGTTCTCCCTAAGTTACCTTGGTTCTTTATTATGCATTTTGCTGACATTACATTGTGAATGAATCAGGACGTGAATGGTTGTTTGTGTATGTCTCTGTGTCATCCCTGTGACAAACTGGCCATTGTTATGGGTGTACCCCACCTTAAGCCCGTAGTTGCAGGTGTAGGCTCCGCAACCCAAACGCAGAAGATGAATGAGACATAAGATGAACGAATACGAATGCAGAGGGTAGTCCTTATTAAGCTAATATTTCCAATGTTCAATTTGGAAATTACATTTTAGTGATAAAATGTAGTATAGCCAACATTTACAAGAATTATAGAAAATTGTACTATTATATTTAACACTTGAAATGGGATTGAAATGGAATGATGATGATGTTATTACCATATATATATTTATACACACACCAACCAACGTTTTTTTTAAAAGCAAAAAGATGGACCTGAGATTTGTACTATGATATATTGCTATTTATAAATATGTGCAGCTAAAGGATGGAAGCTAGTTAATTGTGTAGGAAAAAAGTCAGGAATCTTTTAATTAAGCACAGGCATTAAAATGTGAGCACAAGCCATGCTAATTTATGGAGTGGGCCATTTGTCTCTTAATTAGCAGCTTTGTTTCTTCTACCACGAGATACATTGTAAATTAAATGCATCTGTATGTGTGCTAATGAATAAACATTATTACTATAAGCAGTGGGTAGAAGTATAATGCATACATTTTGTTCCTAAAGTGTCTTATTGTTGGGCACATGTATGCACTAATGCTGCAGTAAATGCTTTTCAATATAAGCAAATGAAACAATACAAAAATTAGTCACATTGTGCAATAGCTTTATTATTAGAACACACTTCCCTGGGACAATTATGTTTGCATAAATAAGTGCCCATATAAAATGAATACATTTAAATATTCTTCTAATGGACCACTTCACGATAGAAGAGAAAAGACTGGTGTTTGAATAGTGAAAACAAATAATGCATCCGTGGATACAAATCTAGGTATAAGGTCCAGTAGTGTCAGATATGCATGGCCCAATTCAGGATCAGAAGGCCCAAACAATATACTTCAGGGTTAGCATCATTACCTTACAGCAAAGAGTTTGCATGTATCCACATCAATGATCTTTATATCCAGCTTTGTCCTGACCAGAATCCTAGAGAAGATCTGGAGATGAAAAGCCAACAAGTTGCCCATATTGTTATGTATGGATGGGTCAAACCCCATTTGGGGCCAGTAAAGTATACCTTACCTTCAAATCCTATAATATGGACATATAGATGTTGTAGGACTCTATACATAAACATGGAGCAGTCCTTCGGTTTTTTTCAGCTTCTCTATGCAGGATTTCCAAACAGGTCTTCAACCTTATGCAGAGCCAGAAAGCCTCCACATCCACATGCAGATTTCCCAGCAGGCCTTGCACACTTCCACTCTTTTCCCTCCCAAAATTACACCTTTATCCATCTTTCCCCACCCGTGTCTCTTTGCCACCATTTCACTCTTATCTGCTCGCCTCATATCACCAAATCCCTTTTTATTGGGATTTATCGAGGCTTTTATCACTTTTCATATAAAAAGAACTGGGAATATTTCCTCCTCCTTTTTGTGGATGTTGCCCATTTATGGTGGAGAATTGGCGCAATTTCCGATCTCTCTACTTTTCTTTGCCGACAGCCACATTAGCATGTCATTACAGGGGCTTTCTGTGCCCTCCCTGTGGATCTGAAGCTCCAAGGACCAGGCACTGTAGAGACAAAGGGCACCAGCTGCACCCACTTCTCCGCATCCATCTCTTTATCCCAGCCTTCACTTCGGAGAACGCTTGGTCTAACTTGGCGACATCCTGACATTCCCGCTAGGTTTTCCGAATTGGCCAGCAGCCGAGACTTTGGCTATGATGGAGGTGGCTTCTGACACAGAGATTGTTGTTTGTCGTTTACATCTAGGCCTTCGAGTTTCTTGTTTTGTATGTGAGATGATAGGTTGACAATGTATGTGATTAGGCCCATTCAGTATCTGGAGGAAGAGGTGTTTAGAGGCTGATGATGATGCATGTCTGAGAAGTGGAGATGGTTGTAGAGCTTTCTGACTCTGTAATCATTGGGTTTGTCTTTGAACTGACAGGAGCCAGAGGGATTCACATTAAAGTCTGTTATGTGGACAATGGGATACAGCTGCCCAGGGGCAAGCTGACAAGACAGCCATGTCTGCTGACCCTACTGCCACCAGACACATCACAACAATCATACATAGGCAAGGTGGGTGAAGGGACTTGCCCAAGGACACAAAGGCAGTATAAATTGCAAAACAACCTGCTCACATAAGTTGTATATCTTCAAAAGCCATGTATTTCCATTATGAAACTGTAAAACTAACTGTCACCCTACTCGTTTATATTATACGAACTGACAGGAACTATACTCAAAGTTTTAAGAGAAATAACGGTGTTCATTTTTAAACATGTCAGCGATGATACCCTAAAACACCAGGTAACCAACAGAGCTTTTTTCCTTTTTAACTTTCACTTTCTTCTTAGAAGCAAGGACCTTATTGGAAAACTATTATGTCAAAAGATTATAAAAAGTCACTTAGAAAGCCGGGGCTAGCACCAGTTTTACAGGCTGCCACAGTGTGACACCCTGATCATCATTCATGTCATTCATCTCTCCAGCAGGACTAAGCCCTGGTGTTAAAGCCTGCCAGTCCAGTGCCGGTCCGGCTTACAGCTCACAGCAAAATCCTTCTCTTCTTAACCATTCGGACCAGTCACATCTCCATGTATGAATATGTCACACTGCAAATCCAAGGACAGGGGGAGAGAGCCTTTATAATCCACTTTTAATCCTTAATCCCTAATGTGTCCAATCCCATAACCTGGTTGACCTGCCATGTTACAGGCAGTTGACGAGATCAGTGTTAAAGTTAGACGTTCTTCAAGAATTTCATTTTCTTCTGACTTTCTTTGTGCGCTCCAATCCAATCCCTAGAAAGCTATTCCAGACATTTTCACCAATTACCTACATAACTAATTATGATTGTAAGGGGTGTACGATAGCAGTGATTAGTGGTTCTGACTCTAAACAAGGAGGTTGTTGTTTCAATCCCTATCCTGATCAGCACACAGTATCTCTGAGAGGAGTCTGCATGTCTTCCCTGTAGCTTCTCACTGGCTTCCTCCTGCCACCCAGCGACACGCGTGTGCTCCTTATGAATGGATGGGAGATCGAAGGATTGTCAGTCCTGTGTCTAACTGGCCATTGTTTAAAATTCCAGTGCCATGTATGTAAGCGTGATATTGAAACCTCATTTGTGGACTGTGTTGTAAAAAGTTTATTTTTGTGGCCGTCCACCTCATTTGAGCCCAGCATCCTGTTTCACTCATTTATCACTGGCCCTCAAAGCCCCTTTGGTTGAAGATGTGAAGGATGTGACTTTCATTGATGAAAGCATCACCACCATCTTGGGGCATTAACTTGTTTATCTCTCAGCCGGTGATGACATAAAGAGGAAAAGTTTCAAGCTTGGTTGCTCATTGTGGGCCAGTGAGATAGAGGCAGAGACAGGGCAAAACAAAAGGCAGCCAGAGAAATTTGCATGGTGCTCAATTATACATTAGCGAACATCACTTGGCAATCTGTTCATATCAATTTAATTGGATTTTAATACTGCCTGTGATCTTGTTTCCTAATTAACAGCAGCGGCTGGCAATAAAGCAGAAGCATGCACCCAGCAACACCTTTGATCCGGGCCATATGGACTTGCTTGGAGCTCATTGGTAGGGGGAGAGAAAAATATCAGTCACCTAAATATGGGCCTATGACAAGCCAGTGGAAGGGGGCTGCAGTGTGTGTCCACGCATGTGTGAATTTGTGTGTTTTTCTCACAGCATGCCTGTATCCTGCTCCCTGTCCATGAGTCTGTGTGTGTCTGTGTTGGACCTTGGTGTTGTGTGATAGTGTACAGGGGGCGGGAGAGCACAGCGACCCCCAGATGGCACATATCGCTCCTGCCTTGCGCCTTCATTGATTAATTTCTTCCCTGATTGGTTGTGATTACTGATAAATAAAACATGATCTTGGGATCAGATGCAAATCAGCTGTGGGGGGCGGGCCACACGGGTGTGAGGGGCTGTTGATTGCTTTTTCAAATCTGTTTATTTTTTGCCCTGCTGCCCTCCACTCTGGATTGGAGGGCACAAGTAGTTTTTTGGAACACATGCTACCTTAAGATGGCCACTTGTATTTCCATCTTTTACAAATCGTCTTAAGGCCTAATTAATATTTAGTGTGACCTTAATATTTTTTGCATCTTTTTTCTATTGGCATCTGCAATGGTGCGCCTCTGGCCATTTGTACTGATCACATGACCATTAATGTAAGCTTCATGTGACAGCTAACTGATAATCCATCCATCCATTTTCCTTAGCTTGTCCAAAACCGGGTCGCGGAGGCAGCAGTCTAAGCAGGGAACTCCCGCCTTCGACCACTGTCCGATCCACATTGCACCAGCCCTTTATGGTTTTACCAGAGCTAACTGATAATATGAAGATAAAATAAATTCTAAATGCCTCTCTGATTGTGTAAATACATTTAACTCATGTTGTGTTAATGCATTTGATTTTGACTCTAGCAAAACACCCATATACTGTAGACGTATGTACTCTATGAATATGTTCACTAAGTGGACAGTTTTGGACCTGACTTAACCACTGCTCAGAGTTCTGGTGTTGAAAGTGTGACCACTGTTGTGGTAGACACACTATATTCATCTGTGAGACAGTGGACACAGTTTTGTGTTTCTTCATGTAAAGTGCCTCTCTGACAAACACAGTTGTTTTTGTTATGATACACTGTACACAAATGTAGTTGTCAATATAAATATAAATAACTACATTCTAAAGGCAACATTAAACATTGATTCTTTGAGTATTTGTATAGATAAAAAATGTGTTTTAAAAATAAGAAACGCTGTCTTTGTAAAATCTGATTCTGTCTAGAGTGCCACTGTGTATACTGTTGACTCAACCCAGGTTTGACAGAGGCTGAGCTGTGACTCCAGCGTGTTCTGACTGTTGTGTTTAATTGCTGTTGCTGACTGGAGATTTGTGAATCAATACACAAATCACCAAAGCAAACTGGGGTTTCAGAAATACACTCAACAATTTAAACAAATATTCTCTATTCACATGACACAGTGAGTAGAATTAAAGAAAGCGTCTGCAGTCAGGGCAGGAAGAACAGGATGGAGTTGTGGCTCAAGGCAGCAATTTTGTAAATGTGTCTCTTCTCTTCTGTGTTTTTGTTAATCTAAGAATTATTCATCTCCTCAGCAGTAGTCCAAAGACCCAACTTGACATAGAAGTACTTTGTTTCCTGGAAATTGTGATAATTGTGGTTCAACTGCTCTAAGTTGTTTGACAATTTGCTGTTTTGGGATACCTTTAATCTAACATTTCCGAGTTTCCTCCTAATTTCAATTATTTGCCCTCTGTCTGAATATTGTCTCATCCTGCAGTCTCATATATGCAATATTCACATAAGACGCCACGTTTGGCCCGGGGAGGCTTTCGTTTGCATTGTGCATATCATGTATCTGCTTCTATCTTCTATCTGCTCTTGATTTCCCTATGCAAAGTTTAGGGCTTTAACTTGACATTATTATCCCAGTTTAGAGAGGCCCTTTTATGCAAAGTCAATTAAGTGGGAGTGGAATGCTGCTCGGATCCAGATGCAGAGGTGTTTGAGGGAGGAGAGGGGGGGAGAGATTTCAAATACAAACAAGCCCTTTAACAAGTGCACCATTGCAAAGAATTCATTTTAAAGACAATGCATAAATCTACATCTAAATCTAAAATCTCTCCCTCAAAAATGTCACACTTCCAGGAGTCCATCTATGGCTCCACATCCTCAGAAAATAGTGTCTTTTACATGATAAATAGTATCATTTTACAGACGCCACTGTTTTTAGACATGAGCAGAAGGCAGAGGCCCCGTCACTTCAGATTCATTATATGGTTAATACACTGTCTCCATTGGTCATTGCATGTGAAAGTGAATCGTGAGATGCAACGATTAAATGATAAATTTGGATTAAAACAGTTAATGAATGTATGAGGTGAATATTGCTTTGAATTTCCATAATGGCATTGCTTACTCTATGCAATAACATGCATTTAAGTAAATAGGTCTGAATTGCCCCAAGTGACTAAAGTTTGTATGTCAGTTTCTAAATGTCAGCACTGAGACTAACTGACCTGACTAACTGCAGCTGATCGAAGCTCATAGTATGGGATTGGCTGGGAGATAATCAATCAATGAATAGTGTACATATTTGGCCAATTATGAAAAACTTGCACTGTAAAAGTAATGCTTTTATGTCACGTTAATCTTGATTTGCAGTGAACAGTAATTAATGTTCTGAATGAAGACATCAGCTTCTGCAGCATTGTGTTGAGATACAATAAAAACATTCTCTCATAAAGACTGCTGCTGATTTCAAAAGGAAGATCTTTTCAAAATGGAAAAAAAGAGAAAAAAATCTCAGTGTAATATGTAGAAATGAAGCGCGTATGTAGGAGGTTAAAGAACAAGCAGTGGTTAGCATGCGTGTCTATGGCAGGCTCATTGGATTAAAGGGCTATTGTCACAAGGTAAAAGCTCACAGAAGCTTTCATTTGGGTCGATTTAGGGCCTTTTCTTTGCAAATGAAATTATTGCCTTCTATTGGAATGTGAGATTTTCATAAACACACTGTTTTCACGCTATCAGCAGCGCGCAGCTCCCTCTTATTGTTTGCTATGTTGAAGCATTGTAATCATAGGTATATAGCTTTGGCTTGGGAATTTGGAGCCGCTCCATGTGGGCCTGTGTCAATGGGAAATCTCGATAGATTAGGATATAGTGAGTGGCTAAACCTACGCCTGCTTATAGCCATACTGCTAAAGGGAAGTGAAGGAACATTAGTATCAGTAAAGTGGAGTGGTAACGCGTGCTCAAAACAGTATTATTTATTGCAATAGAGAGCCTGCATGCAACTCAACAGCTATATGTCAGTCAATGTCATGCTTAATTCTGATTCCTGATGTTTTTACAAGAATGGACATATGTAGGATTTTATGTTTGCTGTGCTATTCCCACTAATGCATCTCATCTTTAGGGACATGTGAAAGATGTGACGGAAGTGTGTTTAAAGATCCAGTAGTGCAGAGCTTGCTGGCCACTTAATTAATAGACCTATTTACCTCTTTGTGAGCTCAAACGGCTAAATTGCCTATTACATTGGATTGCGCCATTGAACATTTTGTACAGGGCAAACCTGCTGAAATTCAAACCCATTCAAATCATTAGAACTTAGTAAGGACAGTTCTGAGCTTGTCAGAAATGTACATATTCTATTGGGATTTTCACATACTATTTTGTCTTGCGTTTACAGGTTTGAAAGAAGTCACCTACTGAGCAGCAAAAAAGGCTTGTTGACACCAGTGGTCGAAGACTGGTTTGAGATCTCACACTTGTTATATCAAGACAGGCAGAAGACCATTTCTGAGGTGGTATCTGAAGACCACTGCAGCTGCCACTTCATTAGGTACACGGGCTACCGAAAAAGTGTCCATTCTGCTTTACAAAATCGTCAGAAAACCTCCATAAAGCTGCCTTTAAATGCTCACATTAATTGCTCTTGTTACATTATTCTGTTGTTCCCTATCTTACCAGGTTGAATAAAGATATGGCCCTATTTGGGACAATTCTAACACCTACAGCCCAGAACAATGGCTCCTGCTGAACTGGCTGTACTGCTTCTGTATGATTATGTTTCATTGCATGTTCTCACGGCTTCAAAAGGCCTGTTATTATTGGTGTACAGTGCTGTGAAAAGAAAAGGTCTCAGGAACATTCATGCATGAACGTCTAACAAAAGTCAAAACCGATTTGTTTGTTCAATTTATAACACTCTTCACTGTACAGCATTTTGTGATATTAAGCATATGTAACCATATTTCTGACTGCAATAAATTGTTGTCTGATGAAACAGCTCTATATAATACTTATCCCTTGCTTGGGATGTAATGACATTGTGCAAATCTTTCAGACTTCTCTCTCAAAGATGATATGTTTTTGTTTATTTGTTTGTTAGTTAGCAAAATTACAAAAATGTAGCCAGATTTTGGTTAGTAATGGTCCAAGGAAGTAATAACAAATGTGAATCTGGATCACTGTCTGGATCCAGATGACACATAAGGGCATTTACCCTTGAACTAAAGAACCATTTCACGTCCATGCCTTAGATGTTGGAGAAAAAATGTTTTAATGTGAATAATTGCACTTGATTGAGTTGGACAATGGACACTGAGCTGGACCAGAGTGTTGACATGCCTAGTCCCTGTATTCAGGTCAAGGAGTCTGATAAGGGCAGTCCTGTGGCTGGTTTACTCTGCCGCTTTCAGACAGACAGCTGTGGAGATAGTCGTGTTGGTGTTATAGGCTACTGCTGGACTTGGCTTGATGGGATTTGAAGTAAACTGTTGGGTCTGGAGGTGTGTGCAGAGAAAAATATTGGTTTCATCTTTTTGACAGTGCCCATCCATTGACTAGGGATCCTTTTCTTATTAAGCCCCCGTCCATAATCCTGCTACCGTTTGAAACCCAGTAAACTATAAAAAAAAAAGTAATTCATCTTAAAAAACAAACTGCTTGCTTAAAAAAATACAAAATAACCTCAACTCTAGTAATAAAAGTTAGTTATATTTTTTTCTTAAGGAAGATTTTTTTGACATTTTTTACTCCTTCTCATTTTATTCCAGTTAGGCCTACCGGAACTCAAGACAATACTAGCAACCATGGGCCTTAGGCAGGGTGTCCTGGCCAGCTGGTGGGCAAACTACGGCTTTTTAATCCAGCCTCCGAGCATTTTCTATGTACCGTATTTTCCGCACTATAGGGCGCACTGGATTATAAGACGCATTGTCAATGAATGGTCTATTTTTGAACTTTTTTCATATATAAGGCGCACCGGACCATAACGCGCATTAAGCGAAACAAAACAGTCAGACAAGTCAGTCAGTCAAACTTTATTAAACACGTTCACAATAACTCTCAACATTGTTCAGTTGTAAAACGTAAAAATTATATGGCCATTTTGGGGTCATATATTAACACTAATAATAATACACTACTAATATTACGGTGAAGCATAGTACCGGTATGTATTACTCTGCGACGGTCCTGACTCCCAGGGCTTTGTAATTTACCGATTATAAAGCGCACTTTTGGTTTTTGAGAAAATTAAAGGGTTTTAAGTGCGCCTTATAGTGCGGAAAATACGGTAGTAAAATATTGACATTGTGTCACATTGTTACAGTAACCCCACTCATTTCACCCTTAGTCTTTTCTCAACATACTATTGAGTAGTGGTGATTTTAACAGAGGGTGCTGGATAAACATCATGAGCCTTTCTGAACCCTGTTTATGGTCCGGTGTATTGTTTACTATGCACTGAGATCAACAACAGTGAGTGAGTAACTGCTGCGGGTTTATAGAATACAATCTTTGCTGGCCCACTTGGCAAATTTTGAAACCCCATGTGGCCCTTCAGTCAAAAAGTTTGCCCACCCCTGATCTAGGGTGAACTAGTCAAATTTTACAGTGGTGAAAAAACAACATGCAGTTTGTCAGAAGACTCATCTTTGCCACTGCCCTCCTTCTCCCCCTCTGTCCTCATCTCTTTATCAATGAATATAGCACTCTTGACACTAAAGACTTCACATCAAATGAGCTTGGAAATCCATTTTTACACTTTGGGCTGCCCATTCCCCTGCTTTGTTTTTGTGTGTGTGTTTGAGAAGAGGCGAAGGGTAGAGCGGCTCACACATCCATAGTTCCCTTTGTTCCTCTGCCCTCTGGCCCTCAGTGCTCGGGCGCCTGGTACCACGGGGGAGCCGGCGAGAGCAGATCAAAAGTCCGGCTTCCGCAAGCATCGCTACCTGGCCCCTAAAGATGCCCCCTGGCACTCGCAATTAAATCAGCCGGCTCGCTAAAAAATGTCCTGCCACCGTCAATCAAAATAATTTACCCGGGCACGGTGGCTTTTCTTAAAGGCGCACTGCTGCTGCTTTTCTGACGGGGGCCTGTCCACTTAATTTCAAAGCTCTTTATTCAAATCAGGGCCCGAGGAGGAAGTGCCGCCAAGCACCGCAACCGGGATTCTTATCCTCTAGCCCGCAGTTGTCTTCAAATATAATGTGGAGGAGGAGGAGGAGGTTTGAGGGTGGAAGGGGGAAGGAGATAGAGGGAAGAGAAAAGAGGCAACCCGGTGAGGCAGTGTGTCATTTGAATAATACGCTGGACACTTTCAATCTCCAACAACATAAGAGGAAAGGTTTAATGTGTGCCAAGGAAGCACACCACACACACTTACAGACACAGTAGCCCTGGTCGCCTCAAAAAGAGGAGTTTAAAAATGTGTTAGGAAGTCAGATGGAGGTGAAAGTCAAAAAAAGTTGGCGGAAATTGGGCTGAATTGGAGCTGAACAAAACCCTACATAGCTCAGTATAAAGTTCTTTAAAATATATATTTAAGATGTAGACATATGGTCAGTGTATTATTATGGGAGTTTGTGAATGTAAAAAAACTAGTAAAAACTTACCTTGGTTGGTAATTTGATTTTCATTCCAACTAGTTACTGTTGTGTCACTGGGCAAGACACATACATTATATGAATGTATGTGTCTTGCCCAGTAACTCAACAGTAACTAGTTGGAATGAAAATCAAACTCATTGACTTCCACGTCTGTTATTGGGCCCCAGGACAAATGTGGCTTTAGAGGTATAGTGTACAAAGTGAGTGACTACATAATGTACTCAGTTGCTAAGTGCTTTGAGGGGTTAAATACCATTGTATATGTAATTCTAAATCATTATTATTAATAGATTCCACCCAGACAACACATTTTTGGTGTAGTATACAAAACTAGAACAATAGAAAACTGAAAGAAACAATTCTTAATTTTTCCACCTTTGAGCAGGTGCACATAACCCACAAACACCTCACAAAGCTACTGTAAGCAGGAAATCAAACCTGGCTTCTTTCCATTTTTATTACCTGCAGTTAAGTGACAGCATCTCACCACTCTGCAGCCCCTCTTTGTTCTATGGAAGGACTCTGGCCATTGTTCTATTATGGAGTGTCCTTACGGCATAAATCATGAGACATCATCTGCCTGTACGGGTGTGTTTTTTCCCACAAATCTTCCCAAACAGCAGGGTGTATCTTCAGGCTTTTGTGCCGTAGCCTGACAGACAGTGCAGCATTGTTTCCTGATTTAGACAAAGGTGCGTTTTCATGTTTTTTTGTGTATGGTTGAGTTTTTTCCCTCTTCCCCCTGAATGCTGCAGAACACTCATTGATATTGTTGAGTGAGCAGGTATAGGCAGAGCGTGTTCTATAATGAAGAATTGCTTGCAGAGTCAACATAGAAGCATGCCTTGTCATCATCATGTTTTGCATATAAACCACTTGAATGTTTTTAATGGGCTTCATTTCTTACAGCTTTGTGACCTCTCACTGTGTCCTTAGAGCAAGGGTAAGACAGAAGGGAGTGCAGGTGTTTGATAGGAACATTCAAGCCTTCTGGGCAAATCCTCTTTGGCATTAGCTCAAAATAATGACCAAAATATTTTTGAGATGATAAATAGGCCTTATTATGCTAACTCAACTGTTTCTAATCTGTTATAATGCTGTGTTCTTGTGAGAAACATACTTACCTGGAGTTTCATTAACACATGTCATCCCCTTAGAATTACAAGGTTCTATCTGTAATTTTTGGCAAAATTTAGTTATTTACATATTCCTTGGATACCTAATCTTTATAATAGCAAGTGTTTTGTTGAGTTTTATTCATTTTATTAATTTCGGCTATGTAAAATTATAATGTTCTATATGTAATATAGAGCCTTGACTTTTTAAAGTGGAACTTTGTCAGGATGCAGATAGAACCTTATCATTCTAAGGCAGGGGTGTCCAAACTATGGCCCGGAGGGCAAATATGACCCGCAGAGCAATGTTTTGTAGCCCTCAGGCCTACCTCTCAATTGGCCCAAATTGTCTTTTTACTGCACGTGACTACATAATCAATTTAAAGCATCAAGATATCTGGTCACTGATCTGTGTGGATATAATACAGGGACAGTAAGTGAAAAAAACATGCTGAACATATGTGTCCAGAAACTAATAGAACCAAAGAGGACTTTTGGTGACGTCACCTCAGAGACCCTCCTCGGTCTTCATTTTTGACATAGTGTCCCTCAGTTAAAAAAGGTGTGGACACCTCTGTTCTAAGGGGATGATTTATTATTGATGCTGTATGCTGAGGCACTGACCTTCCCATGAACTGAAAATACTTTTTTTTTAAAAAGTGACCCGCCTCGCTATTACTGTCCTTGATTGTTTTAAGTGAAGTGGGCATGCTGACCAGGGGGACAGAAGCGCTCAAAGAGACATGTTTCTAGTCTGAGCCTTTTCAACAGGAAAAGAAAACAGCCCCAAAAGATGTTATCAATAATACATTTTTTAAAAAGTAAAATGCAAATCTAAAAGTCATGTTATTGTCCCCTTTAATGTCCAACTCAATGGAGAATGAACTGCAGATGCTCTCCTCTTAAAGCAAGGTAAAATAATCAGATTCTTTTGGTCTCTTTTTCTTTTTTACAGAGAGTGCCTTCCTTTTTTTATGTAATAACCGTGCAGCCAAGCCCACATTTTTCTTCTCCCAGTAAGTAACTATCAAAAAAGAGAGATTTATCAATGACACGGAAAACAATGAAATCTGCAGCTGGGGGACTATTTTTATCTAAATATACACTTAAATACATTTAACTGACCAGGAGGGGAGTATGCAATAAACCAAGATAAAGTATAGCAATGGTACTTTGATTTGAGCGTCTTGGAACCCAAAACAAAATGGACTCTTCTATAAATCATGATAACACGCTGACTGTGGGGAGAAAAAAAACAGTAGCGGGCGGTTATGTGAATGCAATAAGAGATAAATAAAGAAAAAAAGCAGGATGTCAAAAAAGTGAACTTTATTGTCATGGTATGGAAAAATGAAGTTCAAAGTGAGAACAGTTTGCATACATTGGCAAAACATTGGTATGTCTTTGGTGAGTTTCCAGCAGCTCGTCAAACTGAGTTATGTGCTTTTGAAAAGGTAGAACTGGTGGAAACTGGCTGGGCTCTAAGCTAATGCCCTGGGGCACCCCTTGGCAGAGACATCATAGTTGCTGGACAAGCCAGTGAGACAAAAAAAAAAAAAACAGTCTGTGGTCAAATAAAAGCCTTCAATGTCAACCTGAGCCAGTGGTTACAGCTGAGTGTAATAGAATGTACTGTATGAGCTACAATTATAGATGATAAAGCTATTTCTCCAAGAGGTGGACAGCTCTGAAAATTCTCCTGAACTGAATATGTGAGAAAGTCGTGTTCACAAGGACACTTTGCATTTCAGAACGACAACTCTTCTATGAACTAATATGGAAATATGGAGTGGATTAACAAGTGGTTTAACAAGTGCTGGCCATTGTGTTTTTTGAAACTAAGGGCAAAAATCCTAGAGGTCAGAGAATAGGCACAAATCCAACAGTAACCCAAATAACCACTTGTTACAGCCAATATCTGCAGACAGCCATCTCTGAATGCACGAAACCGCTAACCTTAATTCTGATGGCCACATAACAACGCTTTGGTCCATGTTCTACCTAATAAACGGTGATCTTATACAGAATATCATTAGGCCAAACCATGTAAAAAACAGTTTACCCCTCCCACAAAATGTCTTATTCTCAGGAGGTTCTCATAACATAATAGGTTGAAGTCAGGACACAATGATGGCCTTCAGGGGAAAACGTGAGGTCATAGGTGCTGTAAATGCATCTCTTTACAAAGTGCAGACCTGATCCCTGCAATTTATAAGGTGTTCGCCTTCAAAACCCTTTTCCCCTTTAGCTGCTGGCAGTATATTGAGATGTTATGATGAGGCTGTATTTCTATGATGTTTTGAGATGGCTCATCGAGGTGGGGGCTGGGAGGGGGGCTCAGTGAGGTGTGCATGTATGTGTGTGTATCAGGGGGCTTAGATCACGTCCGATTTGAGCTGTGGCCCACTGTGCCTTCATGCCTTCAGAAAGGGCAGAATTGCTGAAGCATGTTACTAATTAAGGAAAAGCCAAAACACTAGTGTGTAGCCTGTTAGCGAGGGAGAGAAATCAGATTTGATTCATTCCATTTTTTTTGGTCTACTCAAACACATTTAAGGCACCTTGCGGAGCCAGTCACATTCCAATCTACTGCAGCTTGTGCGGATCTATAGCACTAATAACATTTGGGGTGTAATCATGCATAAGGTATATTTTAGTCTCTCTTCAGTCGCCGGAATGGAGTTGTAGCAGCTAATGTATTCACAAGACAGACCAACTGCCGCTCGCCACAAAAGGGGAGAAAAAAGCCGGACTTGCTTGAGTAACCGTAATAATTGGAAAATGATTCTGATAGCCTGAAACAATCTAATATATTACAGAATTTTATTAAAATAATATCAAATCAAATTAACTGCTATTCCATAATGAATTAGGTAACAAGTTAGGCAGATATTAATCGCTATCCTGTCCCTGAGGCCAGAGCAGACTGGGAGAGATGATGTGAGGGCAGGAGGGAGGGTGATGGGATGGAGAGGAGGGGAAGAAGGGTTATTAACTTGGCTCTCGCGGCTTGTTAGAACTCAGTATGGAAGCTGCACAAGTAAACTTCTTTCAGAGACTTTCTGACTCTTTTGTCTATATGTTACAGACAACAGTATTTCAACTTTTGTTTGTTTGTCATCAGGTTATTTTAAATTTTCATGAATAGAAATGAAAGTTTTTCCTACTGAGCGTAAGTTTGCCATGTGCTTCAGGTCACTGTCTGTAAACAAGCAGAAAGCCCTGTCCCAACACAGTGTACAGGGATTGGCTGGTTGAAACAAGGTCCCTTAAATGGATGTGTAATTGGCCTGTCGTGTCATGACTTCATCCAGGACTGCTGTTACTCACCGTGGCTCCCTTACTGGCATCTCTGTGGATGCCTATGGGGGCCTTGAAGGCCCTTCATCTGGCCTACGTGGTTTTTAATCAAGTCCAGGTCTGAGTCCTTTGAAAACGTAATCAGATGCCTGGCTGGCTGACTATAAAATGTATCAGAGGCGTGCCAGCTCTGCCTTCAGCACGGCAAGTCTCCCTTAATTCCATCACGCCAATCAATTACTGAGCCCATGGACTGTGGGGACAGGGCCAGTCAAATAACTAGTTGCAGCACTCGAGCTTAATGCTGTCTGCACTGATATTATGGCTCAGTGCAGTGTTTTCACAAAACCAAGCCACATGACTTTATGCGGAAATTACCTAAAGATTTCAAAGTGTGGGATGATGAACTCTGTGCCCCTCGTTTGCATGGCTGTGTCTGTGAGGATTAAAAGAGGAAGATAACCAAAAGGACATCACTGCTGATGATGGCACAGGAGTGGCACAAGGCTGATGAACCCTTATCCAAGCTACTGTCACACTAATAGTCGAGGCTTAACCTAGTCCAGAGAATCCAAGGGTTTTGTCAATTTAGGATCACTTTAGCTGGATTTTGGCGTTATGGCAGCGTGGATTATCATTTGTGGCCTGCGGCACGACGGGGATATCTGCCCCCGAACCCGTGATAATGGAGGTCTGCTCTCTCAGAGGAGATAAGACGCACAACTTATTGAAGACATTGCAGGTGTTAGTGAAGTCAATTGCGGGTAAAAGGCGAACAACTAGTGCGGATTTGAGACGCTCTCCCGTCGAGCCATCGCTCCCAAAGAGGCTCCGGATGCAAGAGCATATGAAGGAGGCGGGAAGGATGAGGCGTCCTGTATGCTGTCAAGATTAAACATGCCCCCCAATGACAATTCGCAGTATCAGACGTCACTAAGCGGAACTTAAGCATCAAGCTTTCACAAGCAGAGGAAAGGCCGGTGAGTTTGCAAAGGAGTGAGAGAGAGGAGGGGCGTTTGTTGAACCTGATCTGTCCATGAGGCGACTTAATAAAGATCGGAGGAGTTACACACACATTACCCCTGACACCTATAAACACACCAGCCGCCTTTTTACTCCCCGCCTGAGGAAAGGTGCCAAAGAAACACAAAACAAGCCAATTTTATATTTTTAATTACTAATTATTTCAGGGAGGCTTTAATGGCTTTATTTTGGCTGTCAGAGTCATCAGAGAGGGGAGCGAAAGAGAAGAAGAGAAGGAGGCAGGATTAGGTTTCTCGTGGGGGAAAGCAAGAGAGGAGGGAGGACAGCTCGTTCCTGATCCAGGGGGTTTTCGGGCCAGGGGGGGCGACAGCTGCACTGTCTTTAGCCTGGATTTGAATTTGAATTCTATCTAACGATGCAGTGCCTGGCGAGGACTTGGCAGGGCAGTGTGCTAATCTCCCAGACACAAATGCCTGGGCTTTTCTTGTGTGCCCTCGCAGAGA
Organism: Philypnodon macrostomus; assembly: GCA_036025475.1. Classification (NCBI taxonomy): domain Eukaryota; kingdom Metazoa; phylum Chordata; class Actinopteri; order Gobiiformes; family Eleotridae; genus Philypnodon; species Philypnodon macrostomus. The sequence continues at coordinate 10,634 of JAVQKC010024641.1, read as the reverse complement.
TTTGAGTAATTAAAGTTAAATTGAAGGGAATAAAAAAATATCCTTCTTGTACCCGGGCTGTCTTGCTAATGCCAAGTGTGAATAGTCAGGTTTGTCCTCTGAACTATAATCCCAAATGCTATTTCTTCCTCCTTACTCCATCTCCTCGCTTGCTAAGGTGCTGCCAAGTTTTCACAAGCTCTAAAGACAGTGATAAGGCACAGAGGGTACGGGGGCCACAGCCTTTCAACTTACACCCACCCCCCAACCCCTCCCTCCCTCCCTCCACAAAAATAATAAAAAGAAGTAACGGCGCAAAGACAGGAAGTAGAAATGGCTAACTGTTATTGGGTGTCCATCATTTTGGAGGAATGGGAGTATAGCGTCAAAACATCTGCAGTGTCCCATGGGAGATTCAAAGGAAGGCCTGATTATGATGCAGCAACAATAGAAATCTTTAATCATTAGGAGTTCATCGACTTGTTTGACGAAAAAAAACCTGATATTACCTTCTTTTTTTAGCATACAACCTTACGGGCCACTTTAAAGTAAGTGGCCCTGGTGTGGTTATCTGCTGCTGGATTATATCTGGCTCAATGAATATTCAGAGATAGTATTTTGCAGACCTTGGTTATAAGAAGTGGTTACTTGAGTAGCAGTGATCTTTCTATCATTTCAAACCAGTCTGACCATTCACCCCTGACCTCTGGCATGACCTAGGCATGTTTCCACCACAGAACTGCTGATGACTGGATTGTGCGCTTCTAGCTTATTTATTATTACCCCATAGCTGGTGGTGTGTCCATGCCATGTTCACTTAAACGCCATATTTCTTCTGTATTCTGCTTCTAAGGTTGAATTTCACCAGGTTTGTTGTGCTTTGTGCATTGTGTTGCTGTAATGTGATATGACTTAGATGGTTGAACATGTGTACCTAATAAAGTGCCCTGTATTAACTGTATTATGGCTTACCCTTCCTATTACCTTTTTATATCAGCTAGACTAGTTCAGATAGTTTGAACACATGCATATCTTCAAACTTACCCTGACTTTGAAAGCATATAGTGCACAGGTGCATTTAAAGTCACCAGCTCCGATATCCTTCTTCCCCAAAATGAGTGATGTTGCTCTGTTGCAGGCTCTGGTGACGGATCAGTCATTACAGCGGGGGCTGCCACGCAAACTGAGTCAATAGAGGAAGAATTAAGTTCTCTCGTGGCCATCTGTGTGATGATGAGAAGGAAGAGCTGCACCAAATTAACCTGGGACTGTGCGGACAACTGCCATTTGTGTATCTACGTATATGTACAGAGTTTGGTGATAGGAGTCAGCAGATGTGTCAGGGTCAGGTGGTCAGTTACATTTACATCTACATCACCCACCTCATAGATTTAGTTTTCATGTTCTTACTGTATTTTTACAATATATTATTGAACTTCCCTTTAGGTTGATGTGGGCTAGGAAAACCCACTCAGACACAGGGGGAACTCTTCACTGAAAGGCCTTGCTTTGATAACCAACATGTCATTGTTACATATCTACTGTGTGTGTGTGTCTCCTCTCAAGTTTACTTTTCAGCCAATACAAAGTTTTTAACATCAGCTATGTTAATATTTGACATAACCTTACATTGTTAGTGTGCATGCATGATTTATATTAAGTTACATACAGCACCAGCGATATACTGCGCAGTGAACTCCAAGCCAATATATACATGTGATATTTTTATATTCTTAATACTTTAGGGCATGCACTCTTGGATGTTCTCCCTTTAACCTTATCATCAGTCATAAAGCCGCCGACAACCCCCTGTAAACGCAAAGCACCATGTCAAACTTTAGAGCAGATAAACACAGACTTAACGTCATCTGGCCCTTTATGTCTGCCTCCACTAGGTCTATACTCAAATAGCTCTCCCTAACGGTTTGTAAAATCACACGCAGAGTCAATGGGTGCTTACTCGCCATGTGCACCCATGGATTACGGTCGGGTGTTACGGCCGTGCCTGCAGTTGTGTGCTGTATTGATAGGGCCATACATCAAACCTCCTCCAGACAATCGCAGATGGCTAATTGGGACTTTTTACAGCCTTCCAGTTTATGCCGAGATTTTTGATATAAATTAACAACGCAAGGCACCGTCCCCTTTCATGGAGCCGCTCTTGGACAGGGCTCTCGTCTGATGAATACCGTCTTTTATAGGCGCAAAGACCTCCGAGGCTTTGGTTGAGCTGGAATATTGTTTTTAATACGTACCTGTCTGTGGTAATTAATTATGGCACGCCGTATCACCTCCAGACAAACTCCGAAAGAAAAATATCTGCCTTCATCTTTGTGTGTCTCTGTTCTCCTCCTCTCACAGCCCCCTCCTCCTCCCACTGTTGTGTTCTACAGTTGGGAAATACGTTTAATTATATGGAAAGTCCTTATAAATGTATACACAACAAATACAGGATACGACACTGAAGACTTACTCTTAAACTTTAGCTATATTGGAACATTTTTAATTAGTAAACCTTCGTGAACTCTAGCAGTGATGGAAAGTAACAAAAAATGTGTCGAAATCTATCAAAAAGCAACTGTACCCTGCCTCAGGCCCAAAGTAGTTGCTGGATCATACAATGACCCAATACTAATAATATTAAAGGTGACAAAAGCTTACAATTACATTCATTATACTGTATTCAATAAATTAAATATTAAATCCCAATCCAAAATGCTGGCCATAAACTTTGACATAACAGTGTTCTAAGTCAAGTCATCAAGGAATTTCAGCTGACATGCAAAATGATCCATCTGAAACCGATTTACATTTGCCAAATGATACTACAAGGATTACATTACTCAGTAAAGATCTAAATGTGTTTTATTAATCAATTTTGGTGATCCCTGCAATCTGACACCTAGTCCAAGTGTGGAGAACTGGTGCAGTTATGTGAAAATTGGCCGTGGTACAACCCTCGGCACCACTGCATGTCTGCTGTGAGCACTTCCACCTCCCGTCACCATGTGTTCTTTATTATCTGAATGTGATATCCAGAAACACATCGCAGTTTAACACCAGGTGTGAATGAAGCCCCAGCTCCTCTATGGCCCGGTCCACTTATCCTCAACATCAATGGCTTCCCTCCAGCCAAAATCACCCTTTTACCAAAATCACCTCCTGCCTACTGCACTTTCACATCCCAGCTGCCATCAAACACACACAGACGCACAGACACATGTACACACACACACACACACCGCTCTATGGTGTGTTGCTCTGCTAAGGATCAGGTTTGGGTTTTTTTCCAGCCAAGTTGTGAGTTTAAATCACCCCCCGCATCATTTAGCCCCTTACTCTGATAAAACATTTTCAGTGTGTTGTTGACCCACAGTGAATGCAAAGACACAAGGAATCACTGCTTGATGGTTTACCCATAAACTGTTGTGTTGTAGAAAGTAGATATCTTTGACTTGTACCTGACTCATCCTTCCCACTTGCCTGAGCAACCTCTCTGGGGTAGTGGGTGACTGTGCTCCAGCATCCAGGGACTTTTTGAATTGGGATCTTTCTGGAGGATTTGCCTGTTTGAGGTTGATGGGGAAGTTGGTGTATCCCTTGGAAAATGGTTTGAAGCTGGTACACCTATATTCTTATAAACTATATACTTTGTTATATATTTGTCAATATGCAAATGGTGAATATATATTTACACTTTGAGGCAACAATAATGTACTTTACCTACACAAATACCAACTTCAAATAATCTCTGGAAAAACTACAATTTTACTTGTCTATGCAGGAAATACAGATATATTCCACACATAAATGATCTGGCTTAGTGTCAGCAATTAAATTGACGATGATGAGGTGGTGCCAATGTGGGTCACAGCCATGAGAGAGAGAGGTTGTGTGATGGGATGCAAAGCTCTGTTTTGACCATGCCAACATTTTATTGACAGTCCCACAACATCTTAAATCTAAATGAGATCTTTTTTGTGTTTCCCAGCCTCTAACAGGATTAGGCCCACGCTCAAAGCCAATGACTTGCCACTCAACATGTACTCCGAGTCCTGTTGTAAAAATGAATTAATCTGAGCCTAGACCTGCATTATTTAGACAACAATAATTGAAAATATTCACATAAACCAGACTAATTTCCACCCATGTAATCGTCTATGTTGATTAATGTGATCCCAGCCATATGCAGGGATAAGGCTACTTTTAACTGTCAAGGGATTTAACATGTTGGATTAGGGCTAAGGCGAGGATCTGTGGAAAATTACAAAAACATCTAATATCAAGTCATTTGTAGAAAATGAGCGGCAGTTCTTTTTTGCAGTATATGGAGGGTTGTGTTGCTTCACACTGTTTTGCTTTTGGTCAATCAAAGAAACAAAAGGATAATTACACTACTATACTCAATATTAGGTTTACCTTGAACCTAAAAAGTGGCCAATGGTCTTCTGCTGCTGTAGGTCACCTGCTTCATCTGAGCTAATGTTGCTTTTCTATTATTTTAAACCAGTCACTGACTTGGAATCAACAAGGCCTTTTTGCTCAACGAATTGTAGTTCACTGGAATACATTTTCTATTTATTTTTTACTTTGTTTTATGTTAAAAGTCCTAGTCCTATCAACTCAGAACTGTCCAGATGGAACCATCAACCATGCTATCTTCAAAGTCCTAACTTCTCTTCTATGTCCAGCCTAATTTAGTGTGATATACTGATTAGCTAGCTCTAAAGCAGGTAAGTAGGTCTGCCAGTGAGTTGTAATTTGATTTACTAATCATATCTATAGATATATTTGAATGTATTGACCCATCTCCAAATTAGAAATCATCTATGAAATTCATACCTCTGGTTATTTACCCATTTCTTTTACTTACCCAAGAGTATAAACTGCAAAAGTATTAGCCTGGCTTCCTAGTTTATATATTTTCTTTAAATTAAGTAAACTCAGTCCCACCTGGATCCATAAATCCGGTAACACCGCGCAGGAGTCTGAGCGCCTTTTCTCTTCCCCTCTGGTCAGTGGATTTACCGTGGGAGTAATAACTGTCAGGCCAAATGCTCGCTAAAGCGTGGGACATCGGCGAGTGGAGGGGGTAGTATTTATCACGGTATTGACTTTGTGACTGCTGTGTCGCGAACTCTTTTGTCATAAACTGGAGCAGCGGCACTCGATCGATCCGAGGAAAACTGCTGTCAGCTCGACTCCCAGCAAGCATTGCTTTTCCTACAGCCACTTAGAGCCCTGATAAATGCCCCCACATACCCCCCACACCAACCCCACCTCTTCATGGCTGCAATGTTGTGGAGAGCCCATGGACTCATAGACTGAAGAGAAGGTAAAACCACACCAGGAGAGTGCTACTGTACGAGTTGTCATTTTGTAACAGGAAACAATTCAGAGGGCTATAAAAACCCAAGTGCTTTACTTTGGCCCGAGCTGTGAAAGTGGACTTCCATCGGTGGAAACGAAGCACCGTCTGCCATAATTGTTGTACACTTTATGCGTGAGGTATAGAATATAAATAAAAAAAATTGGCATTTTTTATATTTATAAAGAGTTATAATATATATAGTCATTATATTCTTTACATTATAAAACTAGAAACAAAAAACTTTCAAAAATGATCATTATTAGACTTGCAATACCAACATACAAAGTGTCTATTTATAAAAAAGTGCAGTATCACCAGAATAACAATAAGAGTTTCTAGGAAGCTGGATTATCTAGAGTTAACCCTCAGTAACACAGGATTGAACCTTCAACCTCCTTGCTGTGAGCCCTAATCATTCATTGACAGTGCATTACCTTAATAACCAAGAATAGTATTTTACACATGAAATATTTATGGTAAAAATGGTGTCAGTTAAAAAGTTATATAGAACTGATCACAGGTGTTAAATGTCTTGATTGTTTATTTTTAAATGTATTCCTCCAAACTCTGTGGCTAAATGATCCTATGAGCTGCAGGAAGGTGAGAGCTACAATGGCAGTTACTGACAGCCTTGGAGTGAAGGTCAAAAAGCGGCCAGCTCAAAACAGAACAAATGTCTTCTTCTTTCAGTGGAATGACAATAGGATCACAATGCACTTAGGACATCTTTCAAAACATAGCATCTGACTTTTTGTGTCAGATAGATTATGAAATGGAAAATACATCTCAGATACACTCACAATTTCACAGTATTTCATAGTTGGTGGCTGATAATTTAAAGTGACATTTTTGGTGAAACTGAGCCAAAATTTCAACTGGCAATTTATAAAATAAATAACAAAAGCCATCAATCATGGCATTTAGCCAATGCCAAAAGCCTGAAAGTGCAACTGCTGTATTCATTATAATAACACAAAAATATCATATGTGAGCTTCTGGGACTTTTCTTTAAAAAAATTAAAATCAAATAAACATTCTTGCCTATGAAAAGGTGAGGTGATGGATGACATTTTGATTATAACATTATGAAGAAAGTGAAGCCATTGAAATGAACTCATTTGAAACATAAAGCTGGTTTAGTGCACTGTTCTGTGTATATTTATTGTAAATGATGGCATCTGACTAGCAGAGATTGACAGTGATAAAACCTAATGTGGAAACTTCAAAGGAATCACCATCACTCTGCTTTTCTGCTTCTTGAATTCATTTTGAAGACATCTAAAAGGTATTGTTATGATGATGAAATTAATTATTTCTCTTCTAGCCCACAGCAGACTCCTTGACATTAACACATCTGAAACTGTCAGTGTTCAGAGGCCAGTGCATACTGCAGTATACTGGCACAGCTGCTGCCGCCAGACTGGGACGCTCCCTTTTCAAAAGTGACAATTTGAAAGGTCTGTAAAAAACAGCTGTCAAAAAAGAGCTATGTTTTTTGAATGTTTTGCATTTTCAGTAGTAACACACAAAAGATGAATAGAAATGACTTGGGATTGGCTGTAAAGTATTATAGTAAATGAACAATAAAATGTACATTCTTAAGCGACCAGAAATGTTGTTTTTGTACTAAGAGCGATATGTACTGTAAAACATTTACAGTCGCTGGAATGGAGAACAAGAAGAGACACAAATAGTCTATCAAATCAATGATGAGCTACTGACCGACAATATTGTACTGCTGTGGTGGTGATGGAAGAGGGTGGGATAGGTATGAGAGTGGTGGTGGGTGGCTATCTGATTCTGATTTTGATGTTTCCAATTTAGTTAGGAGGTAGCTATGCTGTGTTTTTGTTGGCACAACACTTGTATGTAAAGTCTCAAAGATGGGATAAAGAAAAAGATGAATTAGTTGCATACTCAGACTATGTGAGTTGTATGTGAAGGCATGTGTGAATCTACCTTCCAAGTAGACCAGTGAGACACATCTTCATGCTGATTGTGATCCATTAATCCCTTACGTCCTCCACCTCTTGACCCCTGTGGCCTGTAGATGGGGTCAGAGGTCACAAAGCCCAGACTCCCGAGGGGCGATGCTTCGGTTTGACACTTGACCTCCGACCTTTTGGCCTGAGATGGAGCGACGCAGGGTCACGGTCAAGGACACAGGCAAAGTAAGGCTGTCGTCATCCATCACCTGCTGTTGCTTTAGACTCGCACTGCCTCGATGTCAACACAGACAATATTGATTTCCCATTGATGTGAGAGGCCTACAGGCTGGACCAGGATGGAGGAGACATCAAGGGAGGCAAAGAAAACCGTGTAAAGGAAGTTTTGGTTTTGTGAGATATAAACATAAAATCCTGTTTGACCAGAGGAGCAAAAAGTATGGCAAAAAAGTAGCTCTCAACATTCTCAATATTGTGGCTCTGAAGCAGCTCTGTCATTTTATGAGGCATTATAAAGTTGGCTTATATCTGAAGTTTTGTGTATTAAAATAACATCAGTTGGTCTTCATGTTTAGCTAAAATATGTGTGGTTACTCGAACTAATGATGGGCTGAACATGTCACAGAGATCAAGATGTCAGAGTGCATCTTAAATACAGTTCACTACTGGACAGCACCACAGTCAGAAGTCTTTGATCTTTCTCTGGATATTTGCATATGTCTCATGGTAAATAAAATAAGTGTTATACACCTTTTGTATTTTATTTAGATGCTTTCTGTGATACACACCACTTTTAATGAGACAGAGTTAAGTGGAAGTGTAGTGAAAGTCCTTTTTTCCAGTTTTAATCACATTTAAGATTGTTAAATAGTTCTTGTAGGTCTTGTTCCCATGATGCCCACATGTTGTTGACTCAAAATACATTAATCTGAGCAATCTTCTTCTGCGTACAATCAATCTTCACTGCATCTCCAGGGGAAAAGGTTACCTCCGTGGAAACACTGGAGTTAGGCTCTTCCATCACATACGGAAAAACAGTCTGTGTTGCTGTTTACATTGTTATTAGAATAAAAAGAAAGTATATCTGAAGCCTTATGATGGATTATTCTACTTCACTCCTCCTCAGTCATCAGTGAGCAGGGGGTCAATCTCAGGTTAGCTTCAAGTGTGGATTTGTTTCTGGTTGACTTCTGAATATATGAACAAATTAATATAGAATTTAAAAATCTATTAACTGAAGCATAATCCATACATTGCACTGAAGTTCATTACTAACAACATGCATTAGTTAAAAATCCACCTTCACACTAGTTAAACAGAGCAATGGCATGAACCAGTTTAAAGTTGAAATCAATCAATAAACGTCTGTATTCACATTGCCCTTATATTTAGTTGCTCATGACTTATTCACATTGAAGCATCATATCAATGACACGCCTCTGATTTACCCCAGTAAAGATAGACAGATTTATTTGATAAATGCTGTTCCAACATGATTTACCAGAGGACAGAGAGAACACCCTTATAGAAGTCTGGGTAAAAGTGAAACCCCTGGAAACAACCAAGTCTCCCACTGAGAATTATAGAGATATCACCACGCCCCGCATAAAAGATGACAACTATCCTTTTCCGCACTTAATCAATGGAGCTGACCTTTGCAGACAGCGCCTCACTGAGTGATTAAAGCCAGCCTCGACACGGATTGTCGGAATTGCAGGAATAAAGGCGTCCAGATGGGGAGGGAGAGGGGATGACCTCCTGTAGCTCACGTTTCACCATCAGTCCCATCTATCGCCCTCCACCGCGCTGCTGCCACAGAGCACCACGCAGGTAACCATCCCTCATCAGTAAAAATGAGTGAAGACCTTTGATACTGCGCTGAGTGCATGCCTGTTTACATCAGTCTCATTTTCACTTAAATGCCATCACTGAGACGGACTGTTATTGGTTAATTCAAGTATATCTTTTTTAATATAACACAAAAGAAAGATAAGTGAGAAGATTTGTATTGTTATATTTGAGCATTTTTCCATATATGGCCAACTTTTAATCGTAAAATATCATTTTTATACAACTTTACCACTAGGGTAGTTTATTACTAGTGATGTAGCATTTTGCCATGTCAAAAAACTCAGATCAAAAAACTCTTCAAACTTTTGATACACCTTAATTGTATAAAGTGTACAAGCACATTGGACCCCAGTATTTGAGTTCTTACCACACTGAACTATATCATATACATATTTTTTAGAAATTCTTCATGATTTTATGGTAATATTTCCACTGTAATGTGAAGGTTGAGCAAGTCACTGCGGTACCTCCATAGACTGTCTGTGTAAATAGGTGAAGCTGCTCTGAACAGTCTAAGCACATACTCAAAGACAGCTTACAGCTCTCTACACAACCAGGTACAGCAGTGTTTAAGTACACTTAGAAGCTCAGACGCTTAAGGCTCAATTTTTTTTTCTTTTCACAAAGCACTTACTGGCCTTCTGATGGTGTTTTGAATCTTTTCTCATCTTCCTCTTTCAATATGAGGTGAGAAATTACCTGAGAGGTCTGCAAAGCAAAACAAAAGGACAGAGGTTGGTGGAGGTCTGCGTCGGTGGCAGAACTGTTGGCTGTAATTCACACTTCATTCCTGTTAAAGCTCTCGATAATCCCAGAGTGCCTTTCCTTGGCCCCAGTCCAAAGCTGGCTGTAACAAAACAGACAAAATAAAAAATGGTGGATGAATACCAGCAGAGGAGTGTCACAGGGGTGAACGATTTATAATGTGAGCACTCCGAACTCGCTCGTAAATCAGTGCAAAAGGCTTTCAGGTAGAGGAGCTGGCATTTATGCAAGAGAGAGGGAGAGTGGATATGTGAGTGAGCGAGTGTGCAGAGGGGCAGCTGTACTGTAATGTAACAGCTGATAATAAACACCAATGAATGGAAATACTTTTACTTAGACATTTATAGCAAAGTCTTTGTAAGTTTATCATTCACGTTTCTCTTCCAACACTGAAAAAGAGTGTATAGTATTGTAAACAATACAATACAATATAGAACGAAAAATGAAGTTATCTTCCGCTCCTTGGGTCACGGGGTATACCTGAGACATCCATCCATCTTCTTCCGCTTATCTGAGGCCGGGTCGCAGAGGCAGCAGTCTAAGCAGGGATGCCCAGACTTCCCTCTCCCCAGACACTTCCTCCAGCTCCTCCGGAGAAATCCCGAGGCGTTCCCAGGCCAGCCGAGAGACATGGTCCCTCCAGCGTGTCCTGGGTCTTCCCCGGGGCCTCCTTCCGGTGGGACATGCCTGAAACACCTCCCGGGGGAGGCGTCCAGGGGGCA
>JAVQKC010024638.1:0-29293 GCA_036025475.1 Philypnodon macrostomus | reverse complement strand
ACATATCTTAACCTCTCCTGATCATTCATAAAACACATATCTTAACCTCTCCTGATCATCCATAATACACATATCTTAACCTCTCCTGATCATTCATAATACACATATCTTAACCTCTCCTGATAATTCATAAAACATCTGATAATTCATAAAACACATATCTTAGCCCTAAAGTAAAGAAATGCTTGGGTGAATTATGAACAGCCGATAATCAACCAACCAAAACCATATTGGTACATGATACTAAATCTGAAGGCTGATGACCCAAATGAAGTGTGTGTAATCAAGGTACGACTTGTTCATGTAACCACTGGGACTTAATTTGTGTCATTGCCATGACATGTGTATGTTACTTTACAGTAATTAACCCTTAATCATCCATGTTTGAATTGTTGTTTTACAACAAAAACATGCAATCATTTTAACAAACAGATCATGTGCCATTTTCCCATTTATTTTCTCCATCGTGTTACTTGCTCTGTGCAGCCAAACATTTTTAGTTGTGTTGACTTTTTTATTTATTGTCCCTCTTCTCAGCACACTTAATGGAAAGTGAATGAAGTGTCTTCTGAAGACTACGGCCTCAGACTCTTTAGAGTCTATCTTTAAATGTAGACAACTGTGTCTTATTCTGAGCCTTAGGATCAGTCCGTCATGCAGTGTCTGTCTGTCTGTCTGCCACATCTGTTAAAAACTTGACTTGACATTGTCGTGTAAGGCAAAGGTACGAAACATGTGTATAGTACAAGTATTATTTATCAAATTCACACCACACAAACCGAACAATATACTGTATACACCATGTTATTCCAACATGTTTCATTTTCTAATAAGATATACAAGCGTTCGTTTAGTTTTTGTCATTTGATGTACTGCCAAACAAATTGTATTTTAGTCTTAGTTGATATCTAAGCTATAATACTTAGGTCCAAGCTATACTTGGACTGACGTAAACTGATGGAAGTCCTCCATAGCCATATTTTGGCCATTACTCTCAGGCCTAAGAATTTTTTCCTTTGATGCATATCCACGATATCTCATTGCTTGTATGTACTGTCAGCAATACACAGTAAAACAAAGATTTACCATAAAAACAGCAGAAACATGTGGAGGCTGTAAATTTTTTACATGCTTTTCTTAAACTGCTAACAATAACCTGATTCTGTCATTATACAAAAATCATATCAGTCAGATTTAAACATTGCTTTTTGAACTGAACTTCTTTCTGCCTTATTTTACCACCAGCAAGTGCCTTAAAGTTAACCTTAAACAGTGAGAAACAGGCGGAAAAGCCCCCAAAAAAAACAATCACAGAAGTACAGAAAAAAGGAAAGCATTCTTTGTGAGTCTACTTAACACCTCCATTTATTCAAGTTACAAAACTGAGGCTAAATTAAAAAAAAACATCAGACGTTGGCAGCTCAAATAGGACTTTGTGTATTATTTAGATTTTCTCTGCACCATTGTAAAAAGTGAGATGGCAGTTATGTTACGACCACTTTGTGCAACCACTACACTTCCACAAAAATGGAAAGTGATTTTTGGAAATAAAGTTGTATTCTTTTTTTTTTTTACTTTTCTGCTCAATTTTAGAAATGAATACTATGAAAGTGTGTAAAGTGAATTTGGTACTGCAGTTGTAATGGACGTAGGAGCCAAAAAGAGTCCTTATTGTAATGTGTGTGACTGGCATTTTTAAATATGTGTTTTATAATGCATATTGTAATAGTCTTTGAGAGTTTTGATTCATTCAGAGGACTGTATCATTATTTGTACATCATTAGGACATACCACATTCTATAAGTATCTCTTGTAAATTCATGTAGGAATAATTACACTTGGATGGATTGGATGTGGTTGTGAATAATGAGGACACATTCAGATTATAACTAATAGTCTGGACTCAAGCAATGCCCATATCAGTGACTCTTCTGAAGAAGTGGAGAAGTGGGCACAAAAAGTACCATACAACATACCTGAATTTTCAGATATCCAATAAATTATGTTTTTACAAAAGCAAATGTTTAGTGTTTTTACTGATGCCGCAGTTGACGTGAAATGGAGCTCTGTAAGTGCGATTCAGAGTGGCAGATATCATTTCAATAATCTTTTTTTATCTCCATGGTATAAGCTAAGATCTAGGCATCTGTGTACAACTGTCTGATAAACTGGTGCCTCTCCAGATTCCCACCTCATTCACTGTTGCAGCCCAGAGCAAGGACATCAGACATTCTGTTTAGGATTCAACAGGATATCTGGTCTCATATTGCACATTAAAACTCTTTTTTATGTAGCTGCACCAGATTTTATTCACATTTTTTCCACATTGATCTTCTATTTGTCTTTGAACAAATAAAAAAAAATACTTGCCCTTCAACACTATATGTGAAGTCTCTCTATAATCTATATATCTATCATTTATATATTTTTAAAGCTTAACCTAGTAATGTTATCTATGATCATTTTTATGTGAAAATCTGGTCAACTATTTTACTGGTGGTGAACATTTCTGCACAATAAAACTGTGATGATAGCGCCTCTGTGTGTTCTTGCTGTAAACTGCAGTTGAGAAACTTTCAAATGGATTGTTCAAGAGAGATGCACGGCGCCTTTTACCACCTGCAGGAAAAAGAACACACGAGAGAGTAATTCTAGTAAGAAGGTGAATTCTCTTAAAGTCACTAAAAGCATACTGCAGGCGTCAACTCCATAGGAAATAAGACATTTTGTTTTCTTTATTTTTTTTTTTACAGATTTTAATTCTGGACAATTAAAAAACACGGTCTGAGAAAGCCCTTGGCGTGTGTCCAGTAGTTATTTTCACATACAGCGGGAAACAGAATGAGCCTGTCTGAGGTCACTGCTGCAGCCTGTGATGGAGACAGGATCCTGTGCTGTGCAGGAGTGTGGGCGAGTCCCTTTAAATGTGAAAAAGCCATAATATAGGAAAATAAGGGATGTCAAAGAAAAAGCCATAAAGCTGTTTTGATGCTTACCTGAAGCACCCCAGAAATGGTAGATTGTGTGACCAATTACAGGCTTCAATCTGCAATTTTAAAGTAATTACACCAATGTTCCAGGTAAAACTAGGCTAACTGTTGTGGCTCTGAATGTCTATAAAGTAAAAGAAGCATAGATTGTGTAGGTTGGTTTTGACTTAAACAAACCTGCGTGGGTCTATTTCTCCTCCATACATGCAAAGACTTTTGATCATCAGTGGTAAGTGAATAGGCTATTGCTGCTCAGACTGTCTGATATGCTGCCATTAAATCATGTATTTATTTATTTATTTATTTATTTTATTCATTTAAAATTTAAAATAACAAGCAGACGTGTCTACAGAATATATTTTATATGTTCTGCCCCTTTTTGACAAAAATATTTACTAATTAAGAAATTGTACTTTTTAAAATGTATTCATATAATGTGTTTCCATAGACCCTCCAAAACATCCGTCTAATTACCATCACTATACCTCCACTTCTGAACTGCTATGAAAAACATATTAGCCTATTGAATCTGAGCTGACAGTGAGACCTGCACACACAAACACACACAGAGCTGGAGCTCCCTCATCAGTGGGGGGTCCTCTCTCTCTCCACCTTCTCTTCTCCTGTTGCTCCTTAGGCTCTTTTTTTATTCCTCCTCCAGCACAGAACACACAGAACACTGATGCTCACCTTGTTTTGCTTTTGGATCAAACATGGGATGTGGAAATTCCTCATCAACTTCTACCACAGCACAACAAAACAACAGCTCCAGCAAAACAGGTGAGAGTAAGTCTGCGTGTTTCTGATACAATAAGTCAGTTCTAATTTTATTATAAAAATGAAAGCTGCTCCTTTTTGATGAAGTTATACTTACTCTCTAAACAATGGTAGAGTAAATGTTAATACACCGTCCCCTTAGAATGATCAGGTTCTATCTGCGTTCTGACTTTTGAGTAAATCCACTTTAAAAAGTCCAGGCTTGATATTTCAGATATAACTTTATATTTTTACATAGCCTATAAAAAGTTACAAAAAATGAATAAAACTCAACAGAACACTTGTCATTATAAAGATTAGGTATCAAAATATAAGATAATGTAAATAATTCAATTTGGCCAAAAATGTCAGCTAGAACCTTATAATACTAAGGGGACTAAATGTCTAAAACAGTACAGTGCTCGACCCGGGTGTGGCTAAGAGTTTAACCCCACCCATGTTGGCCACAGTCATAATATTTTTTTTATAGAAAAATGGTGCCTAAATGAGTAAGGCCATTTTTACATCATCACATTACTCTGACCAACTATAACAATGTGCTTTGTAGTATAATAGACAACACTTGCAGGTGCTCACACTCATAAGAAGCCTTGTTGAGTACGCTAACAGGATTGAGTTAATATGTGTGATGTATTAGCACAATTATTTAACAGAATCAAATAGACTCAAACGTGTCATCCATAAATGCTCTGAGCTTTATTTGATTTATTTTATTTTTATGCATTAGTAGGATCCGCTGAGTGTTCATCAAAAATGTATGTTTTATTTTTTATTATATTTTTCTATTACATATTGATTTACAGTAGTAGTTAGTGACTTTTTGTGTGTTTTTGTCTGTGAACAGATCAGATGACTCTGCAGCAGACGATGACAAACACAAGTAAGTCATAACTGATGTTCACACATCAAAAACTATTTCTGTGTATTTTAATATTCATTTTGTTTGTGAAATCAGGAACTATGGAGGTGTATATGTGGGTTTACCTACAGACCTGAGCAATGTTCCTCAAGTACAGATTGGAGCTCTCAGACTGAGAGGTAACACTCACGTAACACCATCAATACAAAAAGGATTAAAGTCATTTTGTCAGCTCAGCTCTCTTAGCTTCTAAACCCATGGACTATCATTCACATTTGGGGCATGCATATGTGAGAACATTCATATCCAATTCCATATTGTACACAGTAACACAGGCACACGTCACGTCTTCATTTCCTGTGGAGTCTGCGGGGTCAGGGGAGCATGGGAGAAGAAATGCCCTAACTGCAGAGTGTCTGTTAGAGATCTCCTTTAGTTTATCTATGTGCATTAGTCTTCTAAATACATTTGATAGTTTTGTCAGGGTCACGTGTGTTGCTTCAACATTCTTTGTTTGTAGACGTGTTTTGTGTTAATTAATAAGGTTGCCGTCCACAGAGAGTGAGCGAGACCCAGTGTCCCTTAGGAAGCTGTGTGGGGAAATGGACTTTTAATAAAGCGTGAGGTCTGTGCTGCTTCTATCAAGTGTTCCAATCCCTTTCTCTATCTCTCTGTTTTGATCAACCCCCATTATGAAATGTTCATTTTTAATTTCCAACTTTATTTTTATAAAGTTACTATAAATATCTGACAGGTATTGCCATGTGACACATCTCTGCTCATTGTTCTTTTTAAATGTGCAGGTTTTCACCTGGAACAATAGGTGTCAGGAGGAAATGGTGATTGTATAAAAAGGAGACACCTGCCAAGTCTCAAATGAGAAGCACCCAGCTCCCAGTGGAGTCAATCTCCTCCTTTTGCATCTCCTGCCAAGGCTGTGATGGGATCACTTTGCCTTGGCCTAACCCACCATAGAGCCTGTGAAGACTAGATCAACAGACTGCTCATAGACTGCTCATAGTGCTGCAACAGCAATTCAACGATAGCTCTATGTTTCTTGAGAATACAATATTAAAAAAGATTAGGTATGAGAGGATAGTTTTGCAATAGTGGTCAGTGTGTAACCTAATATCAAGGAAAGAATGAACCATTACTATTGTAAGGTTTGATTTGAGCGAGCTGTAGACTCCTGTGGAGACATGAAAGATCTGATTTATTTGTATGTACATTTTTTTGTTCTTATGATTATGTTTTTAATATGCAATGTCTTCATAGGTACATGGCATCAATATATATAAAGTATACAATATATGGCAATAGAAATGTTCCATAGTTGTATAGTAGATTTGAATTAGACTTATGTATAAAACTAATGATTTAG
The DNA here is from genome assembly GCA_036025475.1 of Philypnodon macrostomus. Lineage (NCBI taxonomy): Eukaryota > Metazoa > Chordata > Actinopteri > Gobiiformes > Eleotridae > Philypnodon > Philypnodon macrostomus. The sequence continues at coordinate 23,286 of JAVQKC010024638.1, read as the reverse complement.
CAATTGCAGTCAACACAAAATTGTACACATGAACCACATTTGGTCAAATGAAAAGAAGAAAATACTCCTGATTTACTGTGTATTTTACATACACATAACTTAAATATTCATGACATATGTGCTGTGTAAATAGTCACCAATAAGAAGTTTAAACCTTTAAACCTAAACAGAGAATGTCATTTCCTCTCAACAATCAGTTGATCTACTTAAGAAAAAAAACATCTGTCAGCAACTGTCAACTGAAAATAAGTGCACAGGTGCATTGGTGCACATTGGACCAGTAGTTAAAGTGCTTTACAGCAAAGTAGTTTAAATCTATACACACAGAGGTCTAAATTGTTACTAGTTCAAGGTTTGTCTTTAAGGTGAAATTCAAATTATGACGTAGACAAAACTAACAGATGAACATTGTTCCTGTAAACATTGAAATAACAGAATGTTGTCTATTTTGTTGCAAATGTAAAGACCCATGTAAAGAGTTAACAACATTAACATTATAGATGGCACTGGAAATGGAGACAAAACGTGTTTGGAATGTATTTGAATTGTAAAAACAAAAGAAAAGAATTTGATTCCTAAAGATCTGGATCCCAGTGTACATACAAACACAAGTATGTTTAATTTCTATTAATGTCTATTGAAGAAAAAATGAGGTTATGGTGAACATTATACAGGATTTGGTTTGTATCAAACAGAGCCCTGACTTCCTTTCCTGATTAACACATCCTCTCCAGAAGCCAACTTCCTGTACAGCTCTAGCAGTTCTTCAGGTTGAGGTATCTTTGAATCCGGTGTGCAGGGAATGTCAAAATCTGATGAGGTTTGTGAGTCCGAGTGGTCCATCATGTCCTGCTGGACATAGCTCTCTGTCTGAACTGTCTTTATGTTGCCACTCTCAGTCACTCTTTGATTTGGATGCAGAATTAAAGTGTCAGGTAAAGATGATTCCTGGTTCTGTGATGAGTAATTAGAGTCAGATGCAGAAAGACTCAAGCTAAAGTTTTCAGTGAAGTCTTGAGTTTCTTCTTCTCCTCCATCATCATCATCATCATCATCGCTTGTTTTATCACTCTCCTCGCTGAACAAATCAGGTGTCTGTGAAGAAGATGGGCTTTGGACAGAGCAGCCAGACTGTGATTGGCTGGTCTGGCTGTCAGTCAGCACAGCAGGAGTAAAGAAGTCTTCCCATCTTGGTGCATCAGCTGAAGATATTTTCGTCATGGTATTTTCAGGTTTTACAGTCTCCTCCTCCTTTTTGAAAGTCATGTCCACATTTTCCACTTCCTCTTCTTCATCCTCATCCTCACCCTCACCCTCACCTTCATCATTAGACTCAGTGCAGTCAAGGTAGTTATGTGACAGCAGCTGGTTTTCATTAACTGTTGAAGGCATGGGTTCATCTGTCAGCCCAGCTTGTTCGTTCAGAGATTTTTCTGTTGTACAGAAAAATACATTTTCAATACATTTTCAGTACATTTTCAATCGTGACTCATGCTCAAAGTACACTGTAAAAACAAATGCTACCATGGCTAATTTCTGGTTGTCCATTTGTTTTCTTCCTCACCGGAGCCATGTCCAGTCCATCAAACAAGCTGTCATCACTTTCTGAATCTAAACATGTACAGAAAGAAATTAAGAAATGTTCAACAGAGACTTCCGAGAATCTTTTGGTTCTTATTTGTCTCACCACTTGCAGACTGTCCCATCCTGGTGCGTTTAAGGACTCCCAGAGGCTTGTATATAAATGCTTGAGGATCAGATTGTTTTCTGCACATCTGCTTCAACCTGCACAAAACACAAGTAATATCAGGCACATCATATCATGACTTGTATTTTTACTTTAACTTTAATTTCTTGTAAACAAACTAAACATTGACTCTCACATCTGGGTGACCTCAGTCACTGTCTGGCCGAGAGGAATTACATTGGGATGAATATTGACTGGCTTGAGATACAGCAAGAAGTCTTTTATCTGAAAATTAGGTAAATAATAATAATAATAATAATAATATAATACTAATGTAAATACAAAAATGTGTTAAGGGGTACACTGAAGGAGTGACTACAACGCTCACCTCGGAATAGGAAGAATGAAAACTAAAACAGGCTCTGAATGAACTAGCTCCAGTTCTGTGAACAACACCAAAAAATGAATCATTCAGTAAGACTGATTTTGAAAGTTGCTGCATCAGACATTAACATTTACTTTATTATAACATTTGTTTTCTTGGTCCTTTCTCCAAACCACATGGTGGATGGTTTGATGCTTATGATCCGAAGGGGAGTTCCATCAGCAGCTGTACATCCACAAGGCAAACGATTCCCTTGCAAATACTCCTCATCCTGCACACAATTAAAATACAGAGTTTATTCATTAAATTGTCACAGCATATAACAGATCAATAACATTAACCTTCGGATGTCGGCAGGCATGGATCTGTGTTCTGTGGTCAGTAGTCACGTAGTTAAGTATTTCTGGCATTTTCTTAAACATTACCAGATTTTTGACGTGTATCTGGAAAACACATTAAACACATGAAACCCTGTACAAACGGTCACCCGCCCAAATGTGTTTTTGTGTGTGTGTTTAACCTGTGTTTTAAACTCCTCTCCCAAGTTGGTAAATAGATATTCATATCCATAGGCTGCTTTACAGTTAAGCCACACAACATGATATGGACTTTGACTGATCCAGTTTCCAACAAGCTCTGAAATACCATTCAGACAGACATCCTACAGAAACACACAAGATATGTATCCTAAACACAAGAGCAATTCTAAAGCAATCTAATGTTAAACTGTGTACGTTTTATGGTAAAAGGTGACATACATTATATTTTAATTCAATTATTGTTGAAATAAATTAACTTCCATCTAGCTGCTTTGAAAATGATGTTATAAAAACCAACCCGTGATGGTATTTGATAGAAGCGTGGGTCATAGAAAGTAGAATCCAGATACACACTCTGAATATCTTTAACCCTGTGGACCATGTGTGCAAATAGTTAATTTCTTTTTGATAGTGAAATTACTATTGGGTGTCTTACCTGCTGCCAGAGTGCAAATATTCAATCCTTGAAGCATGTCCATGAGCCAATCTAAAGTCTCCTGTATATAATACATTTCCTTGGCAGCCCTCAAAAAGAAACCTACAAAAAATAAGTTAATTATAAACAATAAGCTTTTGTTCATTTTGTGTATTGTACCAAATGAAATCGACCTGAATGTAAAAAGCTAAAACAGGATACACTCACATAACAGAGCCTGGGCAGTGGCCTGCTGGGAGCAGTGTAACCACTAGGTCTTCTGTCTGTTAATAAATAGGCTCAAGATTATTACTTCACAAATATTCTAGAAATATTTGGTGATATACTATATTTACCTCCCCAGATGCCTCATCCACCAAGGAAATCTGTGTTGGACTTTCAAGCTCCAAAGGAACCTAATACAAAAGTTTTGTCATTTTTACAACTACTACAACAATAATTCTTACTGTTGTATAACACAATACAGTATGCTCAAACTCACAATGTACTCTTCCCAGAAGGCGTATTTGGGGTTGCTCAGTAAGAGTTCTTTGGTCACAAAGGAGCAGTATAAGCGGACTGTACGACTTGTTTTAAAACAAACAGACTGAGGTTAAATTTTGGAAATTAAACTACAATAGTACAAATGCTCATTCGCTCAGTTTTAGTTACCTAAACTGTAATTTTCTCTTGAGTAGTGGCCCCTTTAATCCTTTCATATGATCTGTCAAAGGTAAGCATTCAGAAAAAGAGTTATCCATTTCATTAAGCAGCATGTGTCAGAGCTGGGGGGATGCTAACCTTACCTTTATGGCAGTGTGAGAGGAAATATGCCCGGGCATGTATATTCTCCCGGTCGAACCTGTCCAAAGAAATGTTCGGATACTCTTTCATTCTCCCTGCAAATGAACTCATGTTCGCTTTTTTTCTTTGACGGGCCTTATCTAAAAGTGTTTTTGTTTCATTTCAATTACCGCGTATTTTAGTAGACCCAGTTTTGTTATGCTTTTTATTCGTCCCGCCCACAACGCTGAAGACCTTCTTCTACGCTAGAATGGTGGCAAGTTACCGGTTTGCTCTTTATCGCCATCTACCGTTAAAATGCCCATTAACTGGGTACAAACCAGGATGCAAACGATTTTTCGACTTAAATATTATAAAATAATTGTTATGGGATCATTATAATTAACCATAAAATACACAGTGTAAATTATATATTCCGGCTGACAACACGCTGAATGACTGGACTGATGACCAGCTACTGCAGCCATTATACCGACCAGATACAACACGCATGCGCCAACCTTAAACGGTTACTAAGCAACCGAAAGCTTACCATCTTTAGCTAACGTTAGCGCCAATCTCGCCTGGTTTTAATAAAAGACTGGGCCATAAAAACAAAGACTATTACTGAGGTAGGTTAAGTGTATCTGATCATTGTTTTCTGTTTGTATAGAACAGGGTCTCATACTAGTGGCACTCAGCAGTCTTTACTAGTTCAAGTCATGTTGGATTCCTGTAGTCCTGCTCTGTTAGGAAATGTACTGTAGAGCCATCAACATCTACCATTTTTCATCACATTCGGCCCTACTTTAGACCAGGCTTTGCCCTGCTTTACATCTGTTACAGTGTTTAAATCTTACACACCTGTGTCCACTCTAATCACAAATTCGTTGACCTTTTCAGCATTATCATGTCCTACACTGCCTCCTTGTCAAAGCCAAAGTCTATGAGCCGAGCTAAAGGTTGGACTGCAGAGGTCGAGAACCTTTTCAGATTTCAGCAAGCAGGCTACAGAGATGAACTGGAGTACTTACAAGTCCAACTAGGTGCCATGGTGAGCCCAGTAAATGACTTCAATTTCAGTTGTAGATCCTTGATGTTGAATATTTATGTAATAATCATTGTATTTGGTGATTAATGTTCATTTCTGTAAATATTTGTTTATAGATTGACAAATGGCCAGAGACTGGATTTGTAAAGAAACTTCAGCGTCGGGACAATACTTTTTATTATTACAGTAAAAAGCGAGAGTGCCAGGAGAGTGAAGTTCATAAAGTCAAAGTATATGCATATTAGGATATTATTACTCTGTCGCCTAAGTCTTAAGGTAAAGGTGAATCCATCATTGATGTAATAAAAATATGTCTTGACTATCACCACTGTAGGAGACAACAATCATTTCCATCAGAAGTGTAATTATAAAAGGTACATCTTTCATAATTGAAAATAAAATAGCCAATTATTGTCACTGTGTCTTTAATTCTCAAGTTTACAGCATAGGCTTAAAAACAGATTCCATTTTAATCGCATACTTATGACTATTACTTATCCACAGTTTTTCTACAAGATTAGTTTTGGCTGAATTTCTGAAGTTTACTTTTGCCTTGATTATTCACTGGGTTGTCACACTCTGCTCATGTGATAGCATGAGGGTGAGATTCTTACCCCAGGGACCCCACAGACAGGCTGCAAATGTGAGTCTTACCCATTTACTGATTCATTTTTTATGATATTGCTTTAGTCTACACGGATATTTATGGAGAAAACGGGTAAGCGCAAACATGCATCTAACTGAGATCCTGACCTCTGTGTTTATTTAGTGTATTTTTACAATCCCACGGTCTGACCTGCCTCAATATTATGTGTCCATCTTGTGCCTTTTGTTTCAAACGTTTAGTATATCCTTGTGTGGTTGAATTTATACTCACATTGGTATATAAAGTAGGCGCAAGTAGCGTTTGACCGACAGTGAACCCTGCGGTCGGCTAAACAGAATTTGAGCTCGCCTTTAACAGATGAACGGAAGCTACCGGGTTTATTCCCTTTAATTCACCCTTGACCCGTGATAATAGGACTTTACCAAGTTATGCTTTCAATAGAGACACCGCGATGGTCGTGAGGCAAGTGATACAAATATGGGGATGCACATGGATGACATGAGGTTTTGTAAAAATGTTTGCGCCACAGCAGTGTGGTTAGCTTACCGTTAGCTTTGTTAGCATCTTGCTTTACAGGTTAGCTGGCACTAACTATGTAAAGGTGACTCTTGCGATAGGGAGGTATTTTAATCAGTTTGGTTAAAGTAATGAAACGAGATATTCGAGAATTGGCATTGTTTGCTTTATTATAATATTCATTTCGGTTGTGATCCAACCATGGCAATTTTAATCTGAAATGGCTAACTGGTGTTACAAAGTGTTAGCAAGGTAGAGAGGTGCGCTACGTTCACACTGAAGATTTTTGCATTGATAAATGTGTTGACCTTGTTCACCCTGTTTGAACTGTGTTGTTATTATAGTATATGCTACTGTAAACTGATTGTGTTTGTATTAGAGTATATTGCACAATCATGAACTTTCTAATCTGCTGAAATTGAACTTCTTTGGCATAAATGTTATCTGTGTAGAACTCTTTATATTCACTTACACATGCTTTTAAATACATTTAACTGAACCCAGCACAAGCAAAGGGGTTGTTGGGATAATGTTGGTTAAAACAGATTGAGTGTCTACTAATCTAAAACGGAGAAACAAACGACTGTCCTTAGGTTGGTGGTCACCTAAGAAGCCTAGTGAATCACAAGGCTGTGGAGGAATGCAGCTTTAGGCCAGGTTAGTGATGCTTAATAATAGCGCTCTTGTTTTTCTGCTCAGGATTTTTTTTTTGCTGAGAAAGCTTTGCCATGGTTTTAGTTCCTTATGTGTTGCCATCTTCCTCACTAATGAAGCAACACGTTCAAATGTTGACTTAGTAGAATTGTTTCATGAATATAAGGCTTTTGTGTGTTTTAACTTTATGATCATATAATTTTACCACTTTGACTTGTATATTTGAAATATTGGACTGGAACTGGGTTATATCACCTTCATCTCTCTGTGGCCTATTATTTAGTGGGACTGGCACATGAGAAGGAAGATTGTGACAAATTTACTATAAATGTGTGGTATCAGGAATAACAAGATGGAGGAGATCAACCAGTTTTGAGAACAAATGTAACTGCGTGTTTTGTTTCAAAGTAAAAGTAGAATGAGGCATGTCACAAAATCATAACCTGTATTTTCTGGTATTGCTTGGTACTGCAGTTGACCATTTCAGAAAGAAAGTGTGCCGTAAATGGTGCTTCTTTTGTTCTTCTCAAGACGTGTGGAATACCCAATTTTTGTTACATATGACATAAAAGCAAATGATGCTGAATGTCAGTGGTATTGTGATTTTGGTTTCACAGGACAAACAAGAAGCCAACTATATCAAGTCTCCACAATGGTCACCTGGGCTAATGTGTGCTGGAGGCCCGGCTGGTAGCATGCGGCACTGGTGTGGTGTATCCAGGGGAGAGTGCTGCTGAGAGTTTGAATCTGCGGATGCGCTCATGGACGACTTCACCACCAGGACATACGGGACCAGCGGAGGTCTGGACAACAGGCCTCTGTTCGGGGAGACCTCGGCACGGGTACGCACCTCCACTCGGTCAACAAGTCTGCCTGCTCACTCAGTAGTGCTCTTGTTCATGTTCATTCTGTGTTCCTCAGGATCGTATCATAAACCTTGCAGTCGGGGGACTTACGACTCTAGTTGTGCTAGTGAGTAAGATTAAACGTCTTTTTGTGTCTATTTTTTGTATAGTTGTGTTAAAAATATTTCCTTCTTTTGCAGCTGACAGTCATCAGTTCATTTGTTTTCCCTTCACTGCCTCCACGACCACTAAATGTCTTTTTTGCTGTGTGCATCCTGTTAACTTGTGGATCCACCATATTGCTGGTAACACTCGTTCATTTGAGCAATCAATCTCTAATATTGTTTGACTTGGTTAGCTAACTGTATATTTACTTGCATTTATCTGCCCACAGATATTTTGGTACCGTCAGGGTGACCTGGAGCCTAAATTCAGAAAACTCATTTACTACATGCTGGCATCCATTGTGCTGCTATGTTTATGTGCCAACCTGTACTTCCATGATGTTGGTAAAACGTAACGATGTGGAGAAGGGACAATATGGCCTTTATCAAAGAAACTAGGCATGGGGAAACTAAACACTCACGGACCAAAGTCTGAAGAAAGAAACTGACCACAAGCCAATGGATTTCCACATACATGGACCAAAATAAAAGTGAGACTTAGTGGTTTAACTGTCAGCTGTTGAGCTGAGCCACATGCCTAATGCAGTGTTGTTACCATTATGTTGGCCATAAATATGCCATAAGATTTTTATTAAATTAAATGTCATACTATGTCTTGACAATATCCTCCTAAAATTACTGACGTATGCTATAATGAAACAGGAAAAATCCACTCTTAAATCCTGTAAAATAGATTTGCTTTATGGGTATATCAGCAGTTTTTTTTCATTTATGTTGCTTTACTTTCAGGGTAAAAACTACAACTGCTAAGTGAAAGACATAAATAGTTGCCAATGGCTTGACTCGTTTCTCTTCCGTGTGAGAGAGATGAGCTTGTAGCACAATTCTGTGATTAGAGTTGCAGTCATGTTCTTGGCAGCCAATTTATAATTAAAGCACATACTTGGTTTACAGATAAAGGTTTATATGAGATTCAATCACATTCCTACAATTAACTCTTGAAGCCAGATTCACTTGACATTTTCTATATTGCTAATCACTTTTTAATCTTGAGATTTTAACTTTCAGTGTTGACTTCTCACCTATTGTAAGGTTGAAATCTTTAAAAAAAAAAAAGTATATGAATACAATTTATATATGATACTTAAAGTACAAATTAAGATGCAGTTATTGATCACGCATTAGCAGGGTTTAAATGTATGCAAATTATTATATTGCACTGTTACTGGTTCTTTTATACCTTTTTACAGCAGATCAGATGATTGTGGTTCAGGTCAATTGGTAAAACCAAACAAAGTTCTGAAGCTTTTCCTTTCATTGTACTGAATGTTGAACTAATTTATTTGACATATTTCGTCCAATGCATATTTGAGCTGGACTTATGTTCAAACCACAAATGAGCTTTATGTTTCGTCCTAATATCTACACTTGTGTTATTTTTATTTACATGAAACCCAATGTTGACTGTTTTAAAACTAACTAAGCAAATGTGAATAATAAAACTTAGCATCACATTAATAGTGTCTGAGGTCAACACAGCAGAGTGACCAACTATGCAATTGTCTTTACATGATTTATTGCCATTATATAAAACTATACAACCAAATGTTACATTGTGTCAAGTAGTCCCCTACGGCTGCCTGGCTTCCAGTTCTTACGTCAGCTCTTTATTGTGAAGCCTCCATGACTTATTACAGTAGATTTTTTTTTTTTACACATTTGCTATACAGTAATTCTTTGGAAAGCGCTGGTAAACATATCATTATCAAACTGGGTGAACTAAGCTCCACAAAAGGTGTTAGCCTTGACACAAAACACATCGTTAAGTTTTTTTTCTAATAGTTTTATGGAATAAACATCTACTGTATGTACTCTGGTCTTCTTTTGTTTTGTATCACATACATGTCACAGTCCTGCTATATAAATCAACATAATTGTAACATAAATATAGTGCTTTGGGACGTTATTTTAATACATTTCTAAAGATCTATTGCTAGAACTACATAATCACCTCCAGAAAAATGTTCAGCACAAAGCAACAGTAAGACTTCAGCTGGGCATTAGTTCATCTAGTTTAAAAGTCCAGGTAGCAGCTTGCTGTTTCACTGTTTATGTGCACACTAGACATGGCTGCCTACTCTTTACCTAGCATCTAGAGAGACAATACTGAATTGTGTTAGTGGGAGAATCTCATCTTAGGCCAAAAAAACCCCAAAAATAGCTTTTGTGTATTACCTTCATTATAACAGAACATGTAAACAAATAAAATAAATAGCAATTAGCGACGGTCCAAGTATGTGTTCTTGTGCATACACCCTGTTGCGCTGGAGTCGTCCTCATCGAACCATAGCAGACTGCAAAAATCATTCTGTGCTTTGAGCAGCCATCATCCTCGATCCCTCTATCAACTGAAGTTCATTCAGAGCCTTCCTGGTTTTCAAGGATTGGATCTGAAAAATATGAACAAATGTTTTACAAATAGATCTGAGCAATGTATAGCATGACAACTATACTACAAAATTACCTGTGAGTGTGCTACTAATGCTGTGAGGAGAGACTATGAGTACAGCAGCTGATGTTATCCCAGAGTCCACCACTGCACCCTCCACAGAAGACGATAGCTCCTGACAGAAGCATGCACAACTTTGCATAATCCCATAGATAACATATCATAGAGTGTGGCTTTCTAACAGTAAACAAATGATACTGCATGTTCATACCTTGTCAGTAAAGCTGTCTGTCATTGGTGCCTGTGTTGCTGTGACAACACTTTCTGAAGACCCTAGTAAACTGCTGGTATCCAGATGGTCCTCCTGTCTGGTGTCCTCTGCTTCAATGACCAGCTGTGATTGGCTGACGGGGTCTGAAGAGGCAGGGTCGGAGGTAACAGTGTGAATTATAACTCCATCGCTGGAGCAAAGACCATCCGTCTGAAGAGTCAAAAATATAAAACATTACATAACATGAATAATTGGGCTTTGAAGAACAACTAATAAAGCTAAAACAACTAACCGAGAGGCTGTGAAGGATGATGTGTTCATGTGATGAGGGCGAAGAGCTTGTTAAAGTAACTGTACTGTTATTGGTCAAACTGAGAGGAAGGCCCTGAGTGGTGGACAGGCTGAGCGGCAGTCCCTGGTTGGCTGTTGTTTGTAGGTAGTATGTCCCAGGTGTGCCAGTTGGCTGCAGCTGGAAAGACTGAAACACAGTCAAAAAAATATAAGAGTTATTTAAAAAAATAAAAACAATCTTAAACTAAAATCATGTTTTATATGAAGGCAAATGAAGCATTCTTCTTTTTCTTATTTACAGTAATATAGTATGTAACAATAATCTGCTTACTGGCAAAATCTCAAATGTTTGCAGGGCTCCCGTGTTCAGTGTAATGGTTTCACTGTCAGATGTTGTGGCTGAAGAATCAGATGCTTAGAGAAAAAAAACACACATAAAAATTCACATTTTAACTCATCAAAATAATAGCATCTAATGTTACACACCAGACAGCAACATGTATAGTAAAAAAAGCTCTAGGGTGACAAGTGTTAATAGATGCAAAGAATAAATGAAATGAAACTGTTGTTTGACCTTCATTAGATCATAGAGGGATCGTTTACTTAGTTAGCAGTAAATGTGATGTCATTTGACAATATTACTAGTACTTTTTTCTGATAAATGTAAAGAAAACTATACAAGAAAAAAGAACTTACACACACATAAAATAATATCCACATATTATATTCTTACCAAGGTGAGTAATCTGCAGCGGTATCTGTACTGGGATCTGTAGAGTGGCCACTGAACTGGGGGCTGGGCTTGTGCTGCTCTCCTCCAATCGAGTGAGTCGAATCTGGAGAGCGGAGGGTGAGGATGATGAAGGACTGCCTGATCCAGAGGTGGTTTGTGAGGATGCTGTCAGCTCCTGTAGACCTTTAAGTAGAACTAAATATAAAAGAAGCAGCCAAACATTAGCCATTGTCCATAAGTGTAAATCTGCACATAAAACAGATCGTACCACTGAACGGGATGTCCTTGTGATTAGTGACTTGTCTCTTAATGTTCCACCACTTGGACCGCAGCCACTGAGGAGATCGAACACTGCTCCACCCACCGGCCAAATCTTCCCACTTAATATCATTCTCCTCCTCCACTTCCAACTCAGATATCCTAATATTGATACAATTTACTCAGATTTTGAAATAATAATAATAACACAGCGTATATACTTGGGGTAAAACTAATATTTCTGAAACCTGTGTATAAGGTTCTGGTCGTCCTCCTTTGTCCACTCCGTTCCTCCGCTGTGCTTCCAGTTCAGATAGTTTAACCATTTTGACCGACACTGTTTCTCTGACCGTGTACGGACCTTATCAGCGACTACTGCCCAGGAAACGCCTGCTGTGACTGCAGACCCCGGGGTTACACCTGCCATCTCGTACACAACCTCTGCAAGACGCCTCTCCTCCTCCTCAGTCCATTTACCTGGTTTTAAAAAGAAATGTAACAGATGGTATACACACAAAGTCAAGTCCCACATTTCGTTTGATAAATACCTGTGTTGCATGTGTCCTTCATCAGCCTACAGCGGTCTTTTACAGAGGAAGCACTGCGACCTAGAGCTGCTCCGATTGTGGCCCAGTCATTTCCATGCTTCTCCCTCAGCCTATATGTAGAACGCAATTATTTTATTATTAAAACTAACTATTTATAGGGAAAAAGTCAGAAATGCTTAACTCACGTTTTAAGTTTGTCAATTTCTTCAGGGGTATATCTAGATGAATTCATGTAATACAATAGTTATTGCCTCTTCCTATGTTTTCCATTCATAGTTAGTCTGATGTAAATAAAGTGAATCATTATGATACTGACTTGCCGACATGATTGCGATTGTCATACATTCGTAGAACACGTCTGTATACAGCAAACAATGGCCGATTCAGACCCCAGGCCACAGAGCGATAAAAGTCCTTCCTCTCTTCCTTGGACATTTCAAAAATGATCTCAGTTGGACTCTCAATCCCCCGACCCTTACAAGAAAAAAAACATATGAGAAAAAAATACAACAATACAATGCTGTTACAAAACAAAGAGAATAGGCACCTTTACATAGCGATCAATGTTGCTCATCAGAATGTCAATCTCCTCTTTGGACCACATGCCCTGCTTCCATTTATGACCTAATAATGAATTGGCATGTGGGATTTTAGACTCTTTTTTTACTTAAAAAGTAGTATGAATTTTCATTGCAAATAAAAACACAGTTAAATAAAAATCAGTGACTAAAAAAACACAGTGTCCTAATACAAAACATTGGTATAGTTGTAACGTCATTAAATATCAATCTTGTGGTGTATAAAAGTGTAATATAATAAAATCACCTTTATTGGCCAATGTGTCTTTATCTTCTTTGGTAGTGAACCAGGCCTGACTGACAGGTGAAACGTCAGACCTCTGTATGGAGTCTTCATCTTCCTGTAATATCTTTACATAAACAATTTAAACAAGGCAAAAAAATCAGTCTAATTCTGTACAGATCATAATCAATTCAGCACAGGATCATAATCGAGTACCTGAATATGAGCAACACCATCCTCCGTTAAGGTTCCATCTGAGGTGGCTGTCATTGTCACCTCAAAGCTCCCATCGTTCTCTGACACTGGACAAAGATGATTGGAAGTGAATGTGTAGATGAAGCATACAATTAGTATACGGTTCTTGAAATGACCAAAAACGTTTACTTGGTAGAGTGACCACAGAGAAATTAGACGAGTCCTCTGGTTCGGTGGAAAGACATAGTTTCTTCTGAAGAGGCTCTGAGTCTTCCTCTACACACACACACAAACACACGCACACAAACACACGGAAAGGTTTTATTTTACAACAAAACAAATGACAGTAAAATGTACATAATCACAACCTACCATTTGGTGAACAGTGAAGTATAAGACTCCCATCACTGTCTCGGGTAAGTGTGACAGAGTTGACCGTTTCTAATTCAGCTTTCTCCTTTACCTCTTCCCCCGAGCTCATAATTTACCTACAAATGATAAAAATGTTTAGTCTTGGGTATAAGAGACAGAAAATCCATTGTTAATTAATTTTAAAAAATGCACAATAAATGTAACTTGTCTTATTACAATTAAAGTATGTATGCAAGCTGTAATTCAGAGGTTAAAAAGTTGTTTTTATTAGTGAAATAATTTAAGAGAAAATCTATTTATCTCACAGTGAGGAAAGTGATTGAACAAGGATTTTACAAACGCAGTAATTATTTGTCCATGTGATATTATCATATATAACTTTTTATTTTACTTATTTGGGGTGAAATTTGGGGTGAAATGTGGGGTGTGTTATGTACCACCCTACTGGTTTTTATAATCTTAAGGTTCAAATTCTAGCCTACGGGACATTATGATGGTTTTAAGTGGTGGTAAAAAATAGATCGCAAAAGAAGTTCATTTGAAATGTGAAAGGAAAAGGACAACGTAAAAGTAAGAAGAACACACTGAACATGTGGCTAACTTGTAGCATCAGTCTCTCCTTTTTAAATGAAAAACTCACCGGCGCCATGTTTAAGTTAGTGGACAAGAAGAAGCTCATGGCGTCCGGGAAGTCTGTCGGTAAATTGAGAATTAGTCTGTTTTTAAAAATAATTTCTTTCACTCTGCACTTTCCCCTTACTTCACACCCGCCTCATCCTCGAAACAGAAAGTGAATTTTACTCATGATTTGGATACTTACTTCCTGTTTTTGGTCCGGGGACTTGTGAGTTACCAGGATGAAGGTAAATGCCAGGATGGAGGCTCGTACGCTAACCCGTGGGTTGCCAGGTTGGAAAGAAATCACTGTCTGTCAGAAACCCCGTTTTATACAGTCTATTCATATTCTGTTAATCACAACTACTTATTTTGGCATGCAAATGCTTGTTTGAATATCATACTATATTTCAAAACACAAAACTAGACATACAATTGTATATTAGGTATACTTATGGTAGCACATGAAATATTACGAAATGGCAACCAGCATGTCCACAGGTAAAATGTTCCGACTAAAACAAAAATAACATTTATATATGATTGAGTGTAATATTTTCAGATTAAACTTTTACAGATCATATGCCACGTTCACATTCACCATATAAATCATCTATTTGTAAAAATAGTATTTTGGGGAAAATCTGTTTAATTTGTATGTTCCGTTTCTGTATTAACCCGGACAATTATCGTCAACGCACCAAACATTGATCGTGCAACACAGTTTCTTACCAGAATATTTGGCCAAAGAAATGGGAGAGCAACCCATAAAAGTGTACGTTTGCTTTTGGATAAATACGCCGATAATATGTAAAATAGCAAATGTAACTATAGAGCATTTTAATTGTGTAGTAGCTAGTTGGTTAATACGTTCATTCACCATAAAACAGTAATTTCGTTTGCACGAGCTAAACCGTGGTTGATTTATCATTATTCTTTTATGTTTGTCTGAAGCCTTGCCTGTGGCGATGTGGAAGGAAGACTTAACGCTCTTTACAACCGAGTTCAGACCATCCAGAAAAAGGCTGGACAGTTTGATGTATGTAAAAAAGGTCCCGCCTTTAAGCTCATTCACTTTTATTTTTCACCTACTTACGTTTTGCTTTTACAGCTGTTGTTGTGTGTTGGGGAGTTTTTTGGAACAACCCCTGAGGCAGACGAAGAGTGGCAACAATATAAAACTGGTGCTAAGAAAGGTGATGCTGAGAAAACACAAAACAACAAAGCAATTCACTTTTTTAGTTTTTTGTGTTTTTCTCACACTGAAACCTTAAGTCACAGGCGCTAATTACATCCATTTTACCTTCTTAGCTCCCATCCATACTTACATCCTGGGAGCTGCTAGCCAGGAGGTAGCAAAGCATTTCCCCAGCGCCAATGGCTGTGAGCAGTGTGAAAACATCACCTATCTGGGTAAGAGTCTAATGTTTTGTGATCACTACGGCTGACATTAAAGATAATTAAAAGGAAAATATTGTGTGCGTCTCAGGTCGACAGGGTGTGTTCACAGGGGTTTCAGGCTTGCAAATAGCTTATGTCAGTGGCCAAGAAGCATTACAAGAACCAGCACCATCCCACTGCTTCACCTCCAAAGACCTCTCTTCTCTTGTTGCTCCACTGACCAGCAACTCAAGGTTTAAAGGTGTAGACATATTGCTGTCCTCACAGTGGCCCAAAGGGGTTTGGCAATATGGCAACAACCCCGTAAGTTGAAACATTTGTTGTTTTGTATTTTGTACAGTAATGCACTGTTAATGTTGATGTATGTTTTCTGCTTCAGGAAGTCAATACAAAAACATGTGGCAGTATCTCCATTGCCAGTCTGGCAGACCAATTAAAACCAAGGTATCACTTTGCTGGACTGGAAGGGGTTCACTATGAGAGGCTTCCCTACAGGTACACGCATGTTTACTAACACACAAGTTAAAACATACATGTATTAAATCTAATTCTGATTCTGTGCATCTCAAACAGGAATCATGTTGTTCTCCAGGAAAATGCTCAGCACGTTAGCCGATTTATCGCTTTGGCAAGTGTCAGCAACCCAGCAAAGAAAAAGGTTTGCCCGACAAACAGTATTGGTGACTATCAAGTCAAAACCCTTTGACTTACACTGCAGTAATAAAGTAAACATACGCGAACTATTCTGTTGCAGTATTTATACGCCTTCAACATCATTCCTATGAAGCTCATGGATCCAGTGGAATTGGTGAAGCAGCCTCAAGACGTGACTGAAAATCCATACCGACGAACAACTAAAGACGCACCAAAACCGAACTTTAATACCACAGAAGAGGAGGTTATAAAACTACTGCGATTGCAGTAAATACTGATGTAAATACTGATCACACGTGTTACATTTGCTAAAGTATGTCCTTCACTCTGTTCAGGAGCCTGCCAGTCAGTTTTTCTTTGACCTAAGCAAAAACCAGGGCAACAGAAAGAGACCATTTGATGGACGAGGCAGAGGAAGAGGTCATTTTAATCAGGGAGATGATCATAAACAACCACGTAGACATCGTAAGCCTGACCACAGCCCTTGTGTTTGCTACAGTATAACTCTAGTACTGAGTGAATGATTTGAATTTTGGTTTGTAGCTCAGCCAACAGGTCCCTGCTGGTTTTGTTTGGCCAGTCCTCAGGTGGAAAAACACTTGGTCATCAGCATAGGAACACATGTAAGTTCAACACATGACATTTCATACTTTATACAAATATACAGATAAAATAACTTTGGTATATTTCAATTTGAACACCTATACTGTACTGTATATTTGCAGTATTAATATAAAAAAATACCTCCATTTGCAGTGTTACCTAGCCCTGGCCAAAGGCGCTCTGACACCTCAGCATTTGCTGATTCTTCCCATCGGTCACTATCAGTCTGTTGTGGATCTAGCCTCAGAGGTGGTGGTGGAGATGGAGAAGTACAAATCAGCTGTGAAGAGTTTCTACAAGAGCAAAGGCCAACGCTGTGTGTTATTTGAGAGAAACTTTAGAAGCCAGCATCTACAGTTACAGGTAGAATTAACATCCATATTTATATATGAAAATGATTTCTAGGAAATAATACTATAACAAGTGCTTTTGGGTTACAATTTAGATTGTCCCAGTGCCACTGAGCTGTTGCGCCACAGAGGACATTAAAGAGGCCTTTATGGTCCAAGGACTGGAGCAGAAAATGGAGCTCATGGAACTTCCTGAACACACAGACCTTAAGCAGGTAATACACACGTGCCATTTTCTGAGCACGGGAGAAACCTAACACAGAAAATGTTTGATAGATCGCTCCTCCAGGAACTCCTTATTTCTATGTGGAGTTGGATTCAGGGGAGAAACTGTTCTACCGTATCCAGAAACATTTCCCACTGCAATTTGGCAGGTAAGCCTCTAACTCTAAATTTAATGAAAGTGTTCAGTCAGTACTTAAAAATAGTAAAAGGATGACTTATGTGTGTTTAGGGAGGTACTGGCCAGCGAGGCTGTGCTGAACATACCGACTCGAGCCGACTGGAAGGAGTGCAAACAGAGCAGAGAGGAGGAGGAGGGCTGCTGCAAACAACTGAGAGAAGACTTTCAGCCATTTGACTTTGCCTGGGACGAATAAAACATGTCTTTTTGAATTGGATTTTGAACTGCATTGAAGTATAAATGCTGTATATTTTTCTATATCGTTTAGACAGGTCAGACTTTAGTATTTTCTTGGTTTGTAAACATTACTAATGCCTTTGATATATTGTCGTCTAATTTTGCAGATGTTGGAATGCTTTGGTCACAAGAGGTTGCACTAAAAGATTGAACATGTAAAAAACTAATGATAAACCCCCTTTTGTTGTTTTTAAATATTTTGCCATTGCTTGTTCTAGTCACAATTCAACTTTATTTCATTACGTTAATTGATACAGACGCTCAGCAATATTATACATTAATAAAAACAGAAAAAAAACAATGAAAACTAATAAAAATGTAAAACTTGTAATTAGATGGAATAAAATTAAACGGTACAATAAAGTAACTAAAAAAAACCTTAGTTATTTTAACAAATCCAAATGAGATTCAGCATCCTCCAGGTGGCAGTCTTTCATACCATTCAACTCATGTTTCTGTTTACAAGAAACAGTCATGAACCAGTTCATGGGTTGCAATGCCTTGGGCAAGTAACAGATGAGAGCTTCATATTCTCACAGATTGACAACACAGTCCTGCATGGATCCAAGTGGAACATAACTCAAAGCAGGGAAGGTCAAAATGCAGAGATGTAAGCATGTAGTGGATAGTAGAAAGTGGTTCAGTCTTTAGACAAAGTCCCTGGACTTCTTAATGGCACAACAGAGCATCATGCTGAAGATCATCCCAAAAATCTGAAAATTAAAAAAAAACAAAACACTATTATTCCCAAATACAATGTGTTTTAGGTTTGAGCCTAATCGGTTAAAGTATGTGCAAGTTAGAGGCTGTCAAATATACCTGACAATCCAAAATGGGCGACTTCTTGTTTGATGTAGGGTGGGGCCATAATGATATTTTATGTTGGGTACAATGTGGAGAATTCAGTCACTATTTGACCTCTGTAATTTGCCTATGTACAATAAATATACACTAGCCCGGATCAATGTGCCAAAATTCTTGCAATTTTGTTTATGTTCAGCAGGATTATTGGCTAAATTAAAGTGCTTCAGGGCATTAATTAGTTAATTAATAAATTGTCATTAATTGTAGAAGTACCAAACTCAATCCAGTTCAGGATCTTCATGATATATACCGGTCTAGAAAAGTTGGATGGAGGCGATTCCATAATATCGCCGAAACTTGTTTCGCAGATATAAATATAAATGATGGTGCTAGAATTATTGTGAAAGGTAACTAATGGTAAGGCCAGGCCAAGTTAGTGTGAAAGATCACATTTTGCAATTTGTATTTTGACAATGTAACAAACTTACCATGATTATTCCGATACCAATGCCGACCCCGCCGATAATGTGAAGTTTGTTGTTGAACATCTCATCGATGGCAGCTGGGCAGCTCTAATACATAAACCACAAATGATTGAGATGTTGCAGCATTTTTTTTTTTTTTTTGCGCAACTACTTATATTAATGCAACTATGGGCCTTAGGTGAAGTACACCCTGGATAGTGGCCAGCTAGTTGCAGGATTGACACAAAAATACACACTGACAGACAGTCAGTCACTTGGGACAATATAGAGTTATCCATTTACTTAACACATGCATGTCTCTGGGTGGTAAGAGGTACCCAGAGAGAACATACACGAGGTTCTAACCCACTAAATGTTTTACTGGGTGGCACTCACCACTCTGCCATACCCTAACACCATATTAATACACAACATTATTATTGATATGACTATTGTTACCGTGGTGACAAGAACTTCCAAACCCTCCTTTTTGGGGCAGATGTCTTTTGCAGCATCAATCACAGTCCCAGTGGGGCCGCAGCAGTCCAGCTGTGAATAGTTCAACAATAAAAATTTTATATTTTGACATTGATCAATAATTGAGAATAGTTAATTTGCCATTACTTATCTGCATGTGTATGCTCTTACCCCAAAGTGAATTAGGCGCAGCGTTTCCTTTAGTGCCTCCTGTTTGGTGTCTTTGTAGTTAGTATAGGTCTGCTTGTAAAACTCCGTAATATCCTCCACCACCTAAATACACATCAAGTTATACTGCAAGTCTTTAGCCAATATCAGACTTTGTATACATTTTCATACCCTGTCTTTATTGGAGAGGCCCCATATCCCAGCCGCCACCTCCACGGCGAAGATGATGAGAAGGAAGAGGAAGAACTAAGAGAAAAAATAAATAAAAATCAATCATCTTTTATCTAAGTTGAGTAACTGTCAGGTAATGTTAACTCACCAGTCCCAACATGCATGGGGATTCTTTGATAGCGCCACAGCATCCCAGAAAACCAACCACCATCATAAGTGCTCCTGCTGCAATCAGGATGTATACACCTACAAGAAAAAGGCTTCAGTTTTTGGGAAAGTCACTAGCGCCAACAGTCGATACATGCGCCTGCAACGCAACATGCCATTTTGTCCGGCACTCGAACTGTTGATGGGATATCATATTGTGACCTTTCAAATTCACTTTATTGTTGCATAATGTAGCTCATAAGATGAGTCATATTAAATAGTTGACCACAATAGCCCCAGCACTGATGACACAAGTGCAAAGGCTTCATCACAAATAAATATTCCTCCTCCAGTATCTTTTTCTCTCTCTCAAACTGTTATTTAGAGCTTTGTCATTTCTATGCAGTCCTCTGTCGCCTGACCGCCCACTCCACTTATCAGTTTGATGGAAGCGAGACACAAAGAGTGAGGGGAGGGACCCAGTCTGTCTTTCAGTGTCAGTTCCACTGACAATACAAAAGTCACTAAACAAAGCCATCCCTGTTTGCAGATAAAGAATGAGAGCTATGTGTGGAGGGCCTTGACCATAGCACCGCCTCGCTGTGGACGAGCTCTGGCCTCAGCCTCAGCTGCCCTGCACAGCATGCTTCCCACTCGTCTTTCATTACTTCATGGGTTTTTTTCTAAACAAGTTACATCAGACCAAGGACAAAAACAAAATTAATTGCATAATTTAATCACAGACAACTGGAAGTATGTGATGAAGAAACTCACCAACATGTAGGGACTACATATGCAATTCTAAAATACACTGGAATGTACAGCTTGTGTAGCATAGAGACACACTGCTGATTTGCCACTGGTATGCAAAAAGTAAGAGCAAGAAATGTACGTGTATAATGTAATGAGTGAAGATCTAATGTACTACTGACCATCGAGTTACCACTATACGAATCTGAACACTGGCTAATAAAATCAAACAAGAAAAGTTCTTTTTAGCCAAATGTTTTGCCTGGGAGACTGTACCAGTTAAGAAGACTGAGGGCGAGTCCTCTCCTTCAAAGAGTCCCGAAGTTCTGGAGTCAAAACGCAGCCACAGTCCCACAGCCAGGACCCCAGTTCCTGCCAACTGGAAAAACAAGATGCACGATGAACTTCTGAATGATAACTTAAACATCCAATGTTTATTCAATTTAACTGTTATGTTGTACTTCAAGACAAGCTCTCTCCACAGTAAAAAAAAAAAAAAAAAAAAACTTAAAATGCTATTTCCTACAGGAGGCTTTTTACAACACGTCAATAATGAAACAAATGCACCTGAATTAGAAAATGCAGATTGTGTGAATTCTCTAATAACTAACCATTGTCGTATGATTCTGTGTCGTTGTGTAACAAGTCAAATTGGTGACTTCAAGACTCAAGTTTGTGCTGCTACAGTCCAATGACCATGAGTCAGGCTTTATTTAAAATTGGTCATTCTGAGAAAAGAAAACTGCCCAGGGCAGTTCAGGGTCAGCTAAACACTGGTTTAAATTTGTAAATTTTTAAAAAACTCATTAATTCACTTTTAGTATTGTGTCAAAACAGTAATTAAAGATGCTGAATTCCCCTGTGCCCATCTGGATCTGCACAGAACAAGAGCATCCCAAATGATGAATAATTCAACAAAGACAAACACAGAGTGTAAAAACACTAATCATCTCTCTGTAGGATCATGACGCTCGATGCTTCTCTCTGGAGTTTACATTAGTGCACTTAAGCCACAAGGCTGCGTGGATAGTTTAAAACATGATAAATGATGATTTAGTATTACTCATTATGTACAACACAAGTGGTTTAAAGTTATACAAGGGCATATTGTGAGCTTTGGTTAAAATGCTTTAAAGTCACAAAGTCTTAAACATTATAGACTTGTCATGGAGCTGTCGTGGAGTTGTTTGGGTAGACTCACATTTACCTTACTCTAGCTGCCGACCCCATTATTATCACCTGGCTGAAACCTCATCGAAACAGTCATTAAACACAAAGAACATTGTAAACACGAGATTACAGTAATTGTATGTGTCCAAGAGAAGAGCAAATGTGAAAACAACAATGGTTTCCAATCAGATAACATAGGCCTATCTTATCAGACGACATTGTACCAGATAACATACCTCATCAAACTATATATACACAACCATTAAAATATATAGGCTACATTATATTAATAAAAAAGTAAGCATCACTACCTTGCTGAGGCAATTAGAGCCAATACTAGTTTTTCCAGTGAGTGCATGCCTCTAAGGAGATTCGAAATACCCCAGGCTAACCACAGTACAATTCACTCACAGACTAGAGCATGTTTAAGGTAGATGCTGTAGACCTGAAGACCATAATTCTATTGCCTTTCATTTCACAAACATTGTAAAGCATAAAGCAGCATATAAAGTGGTCAGACTTGGTTAAAAAGTGACCCTGGCTCTAAAACAAAAACCCTTATATGGCCCACAGAGGGTCTCATTTTAAACCCTTATAATACAGCCCACAGGTCTCTCAATTTTTCTCAAATTACTTTTGATATCCTGGACCTTTAACTGAGTAATTATTTTTGTTCAAATACCAAGTAAAATATCACGTATTGCAGCATTTAAAAGTGACTTTTCCAAACTTACCCAAGAAGTAGCAAGTGGTTAATTGAGTGAAATGTTTAAAATGACGCCAGATGAATGGTTGGCTCAGATCTGTTACACGATACGTCTTTTGCGTTAACCCTAAAACCAAATTCAATGAACTACTGAGGTTAAAGGTTACACATACCCAGAAGAGAAAGTTGAAGACGAACACCAGGTACTTGATGCACTGCATTCCTCCCATGATAACTCACACTTTGGACAGTTTCAACCAGTTGTTTAAGATGTAACTTCTTGTCTTCACGCGATGTGGAACAGTACAGAACCGAGTAAAGAGTGAGATCGCTGAAACCTTTGTGAACCACACCCTGCGCGCTTCACCTGCTTATTCAAAGGAAACAGAGGCGGAGCTGCAGGAAGAGGTGAGGGGCGGGACTACCATACCGTGCTCATTTAGACCAATCAGCTCCAGGTGAACTCAATTAACCAATAAATACTAGCAGAAAAAAATATATGTTTTATTATAATATAGCCTATATATTATTATATTGTAGCCTATATGTTTAATATATATATTTATTTATGTGTGTGTGTGTGTGTGTGTGTGTGTGTGTGTGTGTGTGTGTGTGTGTGTGTGTGTGTGTGTGTGTGTGTG
>JAVQKC010024633.1:0-14366 GCA_036025475.1 Philypnodon macrostomus | reverse complement strand
TAAGAGCCACTTTAGATTTGAAAGAGATGTTGCACTTTGTGCAGTTGTGTTTGGGCGGATTTAGAGCTGAAAGACAATCTTTCAAATTTGCCCGATACTGTTTTGGATGAACCCACTTCGTATGCTTCTCTAGAAAACCGAGGTCAGTGAAGGAAACATCACAGCACTGACATGGGTAGAAGTCTAATGCCTCTAAAAAGAGAAACACACATACACAAAAATATATTAGCAAAAAATCTGAAGGTAAAAGTCAGAATTACGGCACAAACCTGAACAGTCTTCTTCCTTGAAGTCGACTTTTCTTGTGCTGCTGCCATCCTCTGAGCCAGAGTCACATTCATGTTCCTCCTTGACACTGGGTCTGTCCTTGACAGTGGCCCAGACACCTTTATAGTCGGGCAGGTCACATCTGGATGGCACACCGTCACAGTCTTGTCTCTCATTGATCTCATGCAGCAGAGGTTCTTGCTTGATTTGAATACAGAGATCGTGGCCCTTGAAGCTGATATCAAACTGTTCTTCTGGTTGACATTTTGGCTTCTTCTCAGATTTCATCTTTTATATGCCCCCCTTATTATCTTTTACTTGACTGCTATGGGACAAAGGCGATGTCGGTACTGTACAACATGATGTAGTTACATATTTTACTTGTAGCAGCATATGCTCCATCGGTACACGCGTGAGACACACTCACCTGTGACATACACTCATTATAAAGTCCTGCTGATTCATCCGAGCCCTTGGATGTATGAACAAACTCGACTAACAACACAGGAAGAGTACTTCCTTTATTTCGGCCAATCAGATGAGCCCATCGCCGTAACAGCAGACACGCGTTTAAAGAGACAGCTGAATGTAATACTCAGAGGTGCGCTTATATGGTAGAAAATATACACAGTACAGACCAAAGGTTTGGACACACCTTCTCTTTCTTTTCATGACTATTGACATTGTAGCTTCACACTGAAGGCATCAAAACTATGAATTAACACATGTGGAAATATGTACGTAACAAAAAAGTGTCAAACAACTGAAAATATGCCTTATATTCTAGTTTCTTCAAAGTAGCACCTTTTGCTCTGATTACTGCTTTGCACACACTCTGCATTCTCTTGATGAGCTTCAAGAGAAAGTCACCTGAAATGGTCTTCACTTCACAGGTGTGCCCTGTCAGGGTTAATAAGTGGTCATAGTCATGAAAATAAAGAAAACTCATTGAATGAATGAGGTGTGTCTGTACTATAGATATTATTATTATTATTACACATCATTTACCAAACAGCACATGGAGACAGCCAGCTTGATGTTTATATTCAGTCAAAAGATTTCCCCGGACTCCACAGAGCTGCCATGCAAAAGTTAATTGAATCCAGGCCTAATCCGTGGCTTTCTGTTTTCTCCTTTAATTCCCACAGTCTCCAGACAGTGCCGTGCAAAGTCCCGGTGGAGAGTGGTAGGTTTAAGTGGTGTTAAATATTTACACTAGTGAAGATATTCATTTATATTTTACTGAGAAAACCTCATCAGTGTAGCCAAGGGTTCACATGTAGTTAATGGTGCTGAGACGTCATCAAGGCATTTAGTTATTTTATTCTTATATCTGTTTTTATTTACAATTCTCATAATATTGATAGAGTCTGACATAAACAATAGAATCTTTTAGAATTTTCTCTTCAGTTCCATCATATAGACCATACTCACCTTTGTAACCCCAATTTTCAATGTATTTTCATAATTATCACATAAAAATGCTCATCGTCTCTTCACTGTATTGTCATGTATGTACAAAACGTGCCTCATTAGTACAGCCCAGTGTGTATTCTATGTCTTTAATTAATGACCATACGAGCTGAATAATAATCTATCGTCGTCTGACTTGTTTACAGATCCAGGACTAACATATTTCAGGCCTGCCAACATATAACCACAGGTATGTCAGAATGCTGATCATGATTCAAGGTGATATCATAAGAACTGTCACACTTTATGGCACAGACAAACATCCTGCTGTCTACCTCAGAATAGATAAATTATTCATTAGCTCTATCTTAAGGTATGCTGTAGCCAGTGAGTCGAGTGCTTCTACAGATACAGCGGGCCTAGACTGGTCATCTGTGTATTCGGACATGACGATACGTGTGGCTGGCATGAGCTGAAAAGTGCCACCTTGTTTTGGCAGAAGCTTAAAATGCTGGGATCTTGGCATGTGGTTGAAAAATGTGTACCAAGTGAATTCTCAGTAGCTGTGGGTCGCTAGATCTGAAATGGACCCACGCTGGCAGTCTGGTGCCCTGAGACTGACTTGTTGTTGATGTTTAAATATTGGTAAAAGTAAAAGATCAGGTCCCATAAGTTGGTTTTAATGTGGTCCAAATTGAAACGGCTCAAAGTGTCTCATTAATGGCTCCTTTGGTAATTACTATGTTATTATAATGGACTCAGCACACACTACGGCTTTTAAAGTGGAAATCACATACAGTACGAGCCATTCTTGCTTTTACATGAACTCAAAGGGCTAATATGTGGCAACTGGTTTACTCCAAATTAGGCTTTATAATATCTGAATCAAAAAAACGCAAGCTTTTATTGAGCTACACTGTGACCCCCCCACTGCTCCTGACGGGTTGCTCCTGTGACATTGAAGGATGGATCAGATGAAGAGGACACATTTCCCTACAGAGACAATACATTACACCATATTAAAATGCTATCCTTGTTGATATAAAATACTTAAATTTAGCTTATTTTGATTAAGTCCTTCAGCAGTATGTCCGCATGTAATATGTTCATCTGATAATCGCACTGGTTGCTTCATGCTAGCGGTCGTCAGTGGCCCGAGGAGTTGTAAATCTGTGATCTTTCTTCAGAAATACTCCTCCAATCCCTAATCTCAAGACAACAATAAGTGACTGTTATGGTGTGTGATCCGGCCCTGTTGATGTGGTAAATATTTCAAACCGCTCTCTGCATTTGGGGGGGTTTCTATATTTCATTAGGCAGGTGTATTGCTGTAGGGTTAAGAGGCGGGGATGGGGGAGAGGGGTTATTCTTGTATAGGCCTCCGGTGTGAGACCGATCTGCTTCAGTGCACACGGCCCTTCAATAATTCACGGCACAACATGACACAGATTTAACTTTTCCGCTGAAAATGAGGCTCAGTTGCCTTCACCTGTCGGCTTTTCAGAAGCCCACCGTCTGCTTCTCAGCTCAATAAAAGATAAAACACAGCTGGGACGGTGGTGTGCCCGGGACTCGGGGTATTATATTTGGAAGAGCATTTAAAAGCATTGATTCTTAAAATGAGAGGCTCCTTTGACCTTTAAAATCCGGTCAGTGACTAGAAACTCGATTTAAAGTCTTCAGAGTTTCCCTTTTAGCTGCATGAGTAATTCATATGTATTATTTAAGATGATGATTTTTGTAATGAATATTGATGGTATCTGGTGGCACATTTCATAAAAGAACAAAATAGAAGAACAGGGTGACTGGTGGCTCATACTGCAGCGCAGGGCATTGGACTCGAGATCTAAGTCGGGTTCATTCATAATCCAAAAAAATAACATAATCCATTAATTTGCAAAAGCTGACAGGTTGAATGTTGAGGAGATATACAGTGACAAGCATCCATTCACTCTCACATGCAGAGATCTGCAGAGAGATTGCTGTGAAGCCTGAGGATCAAACTCATTATGTCTTTATTTTGAGGCACAAGTGGTAATACACACATGCTTTAGAGTATGTGTATGAAATCTTCATGCAATATTTATTTAAATCAGAAAATCTACACTGGTGCTCATTTTGTCTGTATTTGTTAGTATTGGAAACAGTGTGAGAAAAGGGTTTAAACCATGTAGAACTTACTACAGCTTTGGCAGATGTGTTTCACAACTGTATTTTACAGCGGTTTTCACGCAGAATGTATAATGAACCCAGAGTGGCTTACATAACTTGCATTTCATAATATACATAAAGAATTATGAAATCATCGACCTCTGACACACATTTAAAAATAAGGTCCTGCAGGGTCACCAGAAGAACTCATTTACTCAAATCTTGTTTAAGAATCTCTTTTTATCCCTGTGAATATTCAAAACACCAGTGTGCATGCTGACACGCTCAAAATTTGAATATTGTGTGTGTGTGGTGTGTGTGTGTGTGTGAGAGAGGAAGTGAGAGAGAGACAGTCCCTGATTGAACAGCTGTCAGAGCTGGCTGACTGTGTGTACCGAGCAGATGGAGACACAGGGGTCAATGGCATTGACACATTGCCACCAGATGAGCTGCTTGTACGATCCATAACATAAACACACATATGAATAGACACACATCTACACACTCACACACAATATGAATAGACACACATCTACACACACACACACACACTCACACACACACACACACACAATATGAATAGACACCAATGAAGCACCCTCCAGTGGTGTGTAAACAGATAGATGTGTCGATGCACTGTAAAAGATTCTCCTTTGTTCTCTATTGTATCGAGGGGCTGAATAATGATCAACTATCTCATTGAAAAAAAAATAAAAAATTAATGGCACCACAAATCCCTGAATCAATCCAAAAATTGGTTCCACTGTCCAATCTATAATTGAATCACGGCAATGAAAGAGGATTGTAATGTGATGCAGTGTTCATTTGGATTTCATATTAATAGAAGGGGGTGTGTGGCATATCCTACATAACATGATGAAATATGTCACTTTGAAGCACTCCAGCACAGTGCTAAATGTAACGTCTGTTTTAAATAAGCTTTTTGTATGTACAATGCTTAGTTAATGGCCCTGAACCCCTCTTGGTGCATGCACTCCCCGTCATTTAGCTTTGACAGTTGAATTTGAATGTTGTGTGTTTGAATGTTGTGTGTGACTGTAATGGCCGTCTCGATTGTGCGCTCCGTAATTTGTTTGGTCTTTTGTTTGCTTTGGGTTTATTTTTGAAGCAAATATTTTTGCAATTTGTGTGTTTTCTGCGTATTTGTCCATGTTTTTGTTGTATAACTGATCAAACATTTGAAATGCGTCTGTAATGTTGCCACACAGTGAAAAGGCTCAGGCTGTGTTCACAATCAAAATGCAGAACAAAAAAAATAATAATAAAACGTGAATGAAAACATGGTTCTGAAACGTTTGAGTCTTTATCTTATGCAGACTGGCAGATTTGTTTTGTTACCTTCCTCAAAATTGCCTGCTTTATGTTTATAGATGAAGAATAATGGTGCGGTCTAGCAATGTCCAATGTTTTAATAAAAAATATAATTAGACCTTGGTTGTAACAAGTGGTTTTTCGAGACTCTGTTGCCTTTCAACGATTGACATCTCATCATTCTTCTTTAGCATTTGGCCCCACTACTGATTCCTCACTCAATGGATATTATCTCTCTCCACACAATCTCTGGAAACCCCATGATCTGCCCTTTCTGAAATACTATTGTCCAGCCCATCTGACATCAATGCCACGTTCAACGTACACAGGACGTCTTTCTCATTATAAAGATTGCTTTGAACGTTACTGAGTACACTAAGCTACAGCCAAACAATTTGACTGGCTTAAGAATGAATTGCATTAATAGGCAGCTATAGGTGTACATAATAAAGTGGGCATTTTGATTGTTGATTTTACCTTCTACACAGATAGGTGAAAAAAAAAACACTGTGCTACCACTTTACATCATTTTCATTGGCTGTAGCAGTAATTTGAATGTGGCCAACAGGGGGAAAGGGGGCCTTAAAGCAACATGCACCTAATCTGATCTTTTTCAGCAGAGAGAACGCTGAAAATGAAAATGTGTTCAGCTGAGGATATATTTTAATGCAGTCAGAAGTTTCAAAATGTACTAAAAGTGAAAGGTTATCTTAAGTGGTGTCTTATATTTACCCGAACACTCCCAGCCCTCTTACTCTTTCCCTTGAGTGTCTACAATCCAGAGCTAAAGACCAAAGGAAGCGGGATGACATTATTTTAACTTCAGCTTAATTCTCTTGAGGTGCTGCAACAGCTACAGAGTCTTATTCTCATCACATACTTTAGCTGGAGGCCTGTGAATGCATAATAGATAAGAGAAAGGCTTTTGACAATGAGTGTGCGTTTGTGTTGGTGTGAGATGAGTAATGGAAACAGCTGATTAGCAGATTAGATAGCTCATTACGAGGAGGATGTTCTGTATTTCACCGCCTTTGTGCCTTTTTAAGTAATGACAGTCAGCTTTCATGTGATCTCACAGTAATATTGCATCATGCCGAGTTAATCTTATAAGGACTTGAAGATTTTTTGTGGATTGGAGAACATCAATATCCTTCAAATCAACATAAATTGTATGCATATGGAAATGTACATTTAGTGTATTCTTACAATAAAACATTTTGAAAATGCCTCAAATATATAAGCAAATAGTAATTACATAATGTTACATTTTGTGCGTTACACATGTTTTTGGTGGAGGATAATTATTTTATGGCCCAGGTGTCAAGTGTAGAACCATATCAAGGTCACAACAAGGTATCAGAACCATAGAAATCAGAGAGTTCTGCCAACTGAAGCATGAATGATGCAGTTTCAAAAAGTTCCACCTTAGCAGAATTCTCAATTTATTTAAATGGCACTTTTAGCTTGATCGGCTACTTCTAGGAACTATTGAGAGGCTCCATACTGTTTAAAAACTGTCCCATTGTTGTCAATGGCGTTGTCAGAACTCTGCTTTTCTGTGGCTCTGCCTTGTACAATACAATAAAGTGACTCCCAATGATGTCAAACCCACCAGTTTTGTGTTTTGCATTCAGAGATGGTCTTAGTCCTGTTACAAGTGGTTATCTGTTCTACTCTCAAACCAGTCTCTGAACTCAAAATGTATTCATCGGGACAGGTTAGTGAACCCACTTATTAGGTTTACTCATTTACTTCAGCAACATTGATGCCATGACATTAGCAACATTACCACTTGTCCCCATCATCTCTGAATGTGTAAGATTATAAAATATAAACCAGGTGGGCTACAGGAGCAGGACATACTGGTTTTAAAAGGTACAAGATCTACCTAAAAATGGCTTTTTGAAGAAGTGTAATGAATGCGATCTCTATCTATGTATTCTCTGTGTTATTCATAGAGACAGTTAAGAAGTCAAGTCAATATGAGGAGTAAGCAGTCAGTGCACGTTCAAATCACTTTTAAAAAACACTCCCTGGCCAGTCATTCAGACACTGCACTAGACTGTATTCTTAGCTGCTCTCTGTGATTTTCTGCTCGTGTCACTGTGACCAGTTCAGCATCGGTGGTACCAGGAAATTAGTTTTTTTTTTTTTTGTGGTAAAATACACACACTAACACACCCACGCCGGCCTGTGGCCATAATGAAGGGTTCAGCGGACTTTTGCAAGAGCCTTGGCCCTAAGTTGCCCCTTCGGCATGCCATGAATAATGAATAAAACGCTTGGTGGGTGCCATCAAATAATAACAGAGTACTCAGATGTAGCCAAGCACACAATCACCCGCCCGCCCCCGCAAAGACACGCACAAGGCACCTCCCCCCCAACCATGAACCCTTGCCAGTGTTGAATAAATCTGCTTCTGAAGGATTATTTAATCACCAGTGGGTAAGGTGGAGCAAGTGGGGGAACCGTATCAAGGTCTGACAAGAAAAAAACACAATATAGACATCCCCAGTTGTACCGGCAAATTCAACAAAGGATTGAAGGTAAAAAACATTCAAAACCATTTGAGAAAACGTACCAGACAAAAATATATAAATTATTTAGGTCTATTACTTTTTTGCCCTGAGCTGATAAAATATTACATTACATTGATATCCAGTATTAACACGAAGACTGGCTCACTGGCCATTAGGGCAAAGATGCCTTGTTGAGTCCGAGATTTATTTGATACAATAAAAAGACTAGACTTCCTCAGAAAACCGTTACATCTGACAAAACATGAAGCACATTGGCTACAGCAGTAGAGAACCACACTGCCTTCCATTTTATTAGGTACATGGTCTACCTAATAAAGTGGCCAAACTACTACCTAATATATACGTAGTTGACGAGCCTTGATCGTCTTTGTATTGTGGGATATGAACCTTGGGGAATATACAAGCTCATAATATGGATTTTACAACAGGGTGATAGTCTATAAAAAGCTGAAGTGTTAGGCCGCGACGATGGATAGGACTCAAAGGAAACAAATGAACAAATGGGGTGGGCATGAGAGCCATTGGATAAACAGGCCTGTGGTGTGGGTCAGAGCAGGTTAGCTCTGAATGGCTGGGCACACGAGGCGAGGGAAGCAGCCTGGTCAGCAATGCAGAGGAGCCAGGGGTTTGAGTGCCAAGCCCAGAGACAGCAGCCCATCCCTGGGTCAGGCCGCTCCAAACTCCCCCTACTGATCTCCAACCAATTAGCATGGAGCTCCATCTGCTGCCTCCAGCTACACACAAGCACAAAAAAACATATAATAAGCTTCCATACACCAGGAGAGAACACTTGCATTGAGTATTGCAATATTTGGGTAAGCCTTTATATAATAGTAACTTCACTTTATGTAAATTTGAGCAGAAATAGAGGTCTATAGTCAAAATACTAATTGTTAGAATTGGGAGTAAATCTAAACCAGGACTAAACAGAACTAAACCAGTGCCAAGCTAAGACTAAACTCAATCAATCAATTCATTCATTCAGACATTTTTATTGTTGCCAATATTGGATTGAGCAATTATTTTGAATCACAATTAATGTCAGACAAAAGACCATTAAATATTGAGTTTCTTGCAACATGGACATTGCCAATATTGTTTTAAATGTGCAATATATTCTGCAGCCCTAACACACACTTCCATTACCCATAACAATTGCTCAGTGACAGAATAAGTTATAGCCTTGTCCAGCCTTCTGCCAATTATAACCTAATGTGAAAGAAACTGATTCACTATGGCTTTCACACTGTTTTGGAAGGACTGGTTTGTGTGTGTGACTTGTGGAGTGTGCTCTTTATTTGCCAGGGCGCTCTGTAGAAAACATCTATGGTGAGCCCAGACAGAAGGCTGGTCCCTCTAGTGTTGGCTGCAAGGTCCAGATTTAGTCCCGTTCTCTGTCTCGGCTCAACCCCCCAATCAATATTTAACAATACACCCTTCACTTGGACAAGGATGGAGCGTTAGGGGAGGAGGGAGGAGTTAGGGGGGAGTTGAGGACACTTGTATTTGTTATGTTTCCTTCACCTGTCCACAGTAATTTATGATACAGACAACACTAAACAAGTCTGGCATCAACTCCCAAACTGGCACAGAGGCCCAGACAGAATTTATCAATAACAAATAGATCAAGCTGGCATTGTCTTTGTGTCAGTTCTAAAATCTAAGTTCATATTTTATTTATCATCATTAAACCCAACATGCTGGGTCTATAATAGAGATCGAGCTATTAGGTGAGGTTTATAAATGTATGCCAACTACTAAATGAAATGCCAAACACTTTACAAATAATGACACGGTGGACGGTGGTTAATGCCCGTGCCTCTAAGCAAGGAGGTTGAGGGCGGAATTCTTAGGCAGACCAAATTGTATCTCTTTGAGTGTAGTTTGTCCTCCCATGTTGCTATGGGTTTTTTCCGGTATCCATCCATCCATTTTCTTCCGCTTGTCCGAAACCGGGTCGCGGAGGCAGCAGTCTAAGCAGGGAACTCCCACCTTCGAACGCCGCCCGATCCACATTGCACCATGGTACCTCCCACGGGTGGTGGGTCCACGGGAGGGCCTGACAGCGTGTGCACGGGCGGGGACTCGAATCACCGACCCTCCGGTTGAAGGGCGAGCATCTCCCGGCGTTTTTTTTCCGGTAATGCATGTGAATTGGTGAATAGTACCTTGTAAGTAAATGGGAGTACATGTTTCTGTGTAAGCCCTGTGACTGAACAGATTGTGTAACCCGCCTAAAGCACAAAGTTAGTGAATCAAATAAGATGTGCTCACTTTTCTGTCCTGGTAATACACTGAAATAGACTCAAAACTTACAAATTTGATTGTAAACTTCAATTGTAAAATTCAATGCTTCATTCCCTAAAACATGCAGACATAACATTTTTGGTGATCCTGTCAAATATACCCGTCGACATGATTTGAACAATCAGATCTCCAACATTGATCTTGTAGTCTGTTGGCGATTTCATACTTTTAAAAAACACATCTCTCTCACACCTGTAGATCTCCATTGAGAAACCCGAGTGCTCCTGAAGTAAACACCATAAGTCGTCCCAGCCATACATTATTCACAACTGCCCCGCCATGCTCCTGAGGGGGTTAATTTAATGTCCTAGTTGTTTAATTACCGCTAACCACTGACATATATAATTTAGGCTAGATACAGGTCTGGGCTCACAACACATACATGACATATTAACACTACATGAAGGCTGTCTCTAACCATGTGTATTATTCATAACAGTCAGGATTATTGGGACAGCCTGTTCTCAGCGGGACTGGGGCCAGCTTAAAGGACAAAAGGAAGTGTCTTTTTTTTAAGTTAAGACAATTGATCCATTTATCTTACAGTACAGCACGTGTCAGTGGACAGACGTGTATGTTGTTTGTACTGGGCTTTGTCAGTCAATCTTATAGAACAAGCAACACAATTTTAATTTGCTTTTTCTAATGGTCCCTCTATGACAAATCTCCAGAAACCTACATTTGACAACCATATCAACAGAAAAGTAGTGTATTCATAGATTTTCTTTGCAAACAGTGTAATGTGTTGAGTGGACTTGATTGCTTTTCATTTACACAATTATGTAGCTATATTGTTCATTTCCAGAGCTCTTTTATTATTAGATAGCTAGTTCTTATTTTCTTTACTTTGACTTACACCTGTACATATCCTACAAGACAGGAACACGATTTGGAGATATATTAAACATTATTTAAGATTCAAATAGTGTTGCTTTGAAGAGGTAGTTGTCAATCATTTCAGTTTGCTGTCTCCGATGGAATTTTTCGATCTTTTTTGAGCATTTTGTATGTTTCAAAAATGTTGCCCAAAGCAGAGCAGCGTTTTAACTGATTTTCTGTGAATGCCTTCAGCTGTATTTGCTAAAAGTATTTAACTTAATTTACAAAACACATAACGTGCAGTATACATGATGCATACAAATGTAATTGTATTCATTATTTTAAGTCTATAATGTGGAACTCTCCAGCCCACTCATGACCTCCGTACATGATAAAATGAATGTACTCTGCCAACCAAGTGCATATAGCTGGTGGTCAGAGCGGGCATTATGACCTTATTTGCACATATGCAATAAATCTGCTGGTGTTAGTGTGGTTAGTGTCCTCTGGGCCTTTCCCAAATCACACAAGAGCAATGAGTTAATCTGTTTAGTGACATCATTCGTTTTCATAAAGATTATGCTAAATACATGCAATACAATTTAGCATAGAAACAGGTTTTGTAAATGGTTTTACACTGTTTGTAAGATGGAGCTTATATAATTATATGGACAGGGCTAGTACAGTATACATCCCGAGAAAGCTCATTTACCTGTAGCTTTATTTCATGGCTATCAATTCCTCCAAAAATGATAAATGAAAAGTGCAGACAACATCATTATCCTTGCTTTTTTAAGCTACAGAGTAAGCCACCTGCAAATTTAATTAACATCTTGACTTTATAAACATTTTCAAGCTACTTGGCATGTCTGTCATTGACGAATCTTTCTGTACAAGAATCTAAAGTCAGACCTGTAGCTGCCATTTTGTGGTTGAGAGGGGCACCGTGACCTGCTCTATACAAATTGAAGAACGCATGCTCCGATGTCATTATTTGAGAAACCCCGCTGTATCTATCAGCAGAACAGGTTTGTGCAGGTTCAAAATGACACCTAACAAAGCAGGGCCTCACTGCCAGTCTGTACTTAATGAAGAGGCGTGAAGGCACATACTGTAGGTCAAGGATTCAACACAGCCTTTAAGTTAGACAGCTTAAAGAGCTGACTCTAAAAGAAACCACTGAATACTCAACATGAGAGGTGGAAATATTAGGATATAGCAGGGGTGTCCAAACCATGGCACAGGGCCAAAAGAGGCTCACAGAGCAAGTTTGGTGGCTCTCAGGCTTACATCTCAATTGACCCAAATGATGACTCAACATAATCCATTCAAAAGACAATATATTTTCTACTTTTCTGTGTGATTATAATTTAGAGGGACACTAAGGGAATACAGAAAACAGATACAACTGAACTGGACCTTTAGTGAAGGGAAATCGGAAATTTAAGCCAATGCCCTGACTCGTCCTTGAGAATAATTTTTTAACAATGTTGCCCTGAAAATGAAAATGAAAAAAGTTTAGACAGCCCTGTTATATAGGCTAGGGCTGCACAAATTGCAGCTACAATCCAAATATTGAGTGCTATTTGTGTGCGTGGTGTGTGTTATTTATGAGAACTGTGTAAATAATTGCACGTGCAAACATAAATATTGAAATAACATGTGGATGGATTGGACACTGTACTTTGACTGGACATGTTAGGGAGCGTCATTATTTGTCCTTGGTTTTAAAAGGCTCTTTCATGAACAAGAGGAAATGTGCGCTTTCTGTTAATAACATGACAAGGTTTTTGACAACCGTCCCTTGCCCCAAGCAGCCACACTATAGATAGATGGATGTATTGGAGACTTATTGGAGTGCTGTTTGATAAAGAAGCTGCATCATCTTTGATCCATCGTTGTAAAAACACAGCTCTCTTTCCTCCATAGAAGTTTGCACCTACTTTTGGCTCGTACAATTTTTAGATGCAGTTGTTTTTTTTCACACATAGGCAATGTGGGTTAAATGTCTTGCCTATGGACAGAACAACAGTTTGCGCTCACACAAAGACTCAAACCGGCGACCATCTGGTTGCAGTGCGAGTACCTACCCACTGCCTCCCTTCTGACACAGAGACACACACAAACAAACGATCACTCATTCTCATGGTAGCAAAGAAGACTTGCAGACTCCAAACATCAGTATTTATCAGTTGTTTACAGCATGCAATAGCTAGTTGTGGAATAAATGAGTAGTTAAGTGGCACTACATAGAAAGATGCCATATTTCTATTCACTGTGTCAAGATGATAATTCAAATATTTACTAATAAACATGGGTGTTTCAAAGGCAGCATAAAAACACTACAGATCTTCAACACTTAAAGAGCTGAAGACATCCCCAGTGACTAATTAGCACAAGTGGCAATAGTGGGAAAAATGAGGACCTGGTTTCACATAGCAATGCCACAATTTTATTAATAATGTCTGTAATTAATCAAAGGGTAAACATGAAACATTGTATGAGTTAAAAGTTCAACCAAACTCAATTTGAGTTTTTCCTAACAACTCTAACCATTGCCAATATGTGTTTGTTTTTGTTTTTTTACTTTAACCAATTGGCAATGGTCTACCTTGACCTAGTGTCAGAAAGCGGTTTATTTGTATAAGTGTACATGACATGGTATTTACATAGACTGTATTAAACATATATATATATAATATTTTTTCTTCTAGTGAAAACATGACTTCTGACCTCTTCGCCCAATTAGTGGTGGTTATTTTGCCTGGATGTTGTCTTCCTGTTTGCATCTTTTTACACCTGATGAACATTTTGTGTTTATGTAGAGGTGAAGCGCGAAGCCCGAGTCAGACCACAAAGTTGTACATGAGGCTCACTTTGCATTTTGTACTACATATGTTCAGAACTTACTGTATTCACTTATTTGTACGACGCATGCCTTTTCTAAACACTGACGTTGTAGAGCCATATTAGTGATAATTCCACATTATGTAATAATCTCCCAAAATGTCATAACATTTTCAGTCCATTATGTTTAAAAAAACACATTTTAAAGGGAAAAAATAGTTACAACAAAATGCTTCACTGACCGTATTTTGTAATAATGTTCTCAAAGGGTTATTACAAAATGTGACATTTTGTGTCGGGTCAGTTTATTACAAAATGTAGAAATGTATTACAAAATGTGGATTTATTTCTAAATAAACTGAACATTTTAGAACATTTTGGCCGATTATTACACAATGCAAAATTATTACATATGTGGCTCTTATTATTATCTTATTATCTTATTATTACTTATTTACCTCCTCAAACAACACATCAATTTGGTCAAGCCTAAAGGTCAAGACCACTGTTTCAAACCAAGGCTCAGAATGAAAAAGAACGTCATTTGGGGCGGCAGTGGCGCAGTGGGTGGGCGCTCGTCCTTCAACCAGAGGGTCGGTGGTTCGAGTCCCCATCCGAGCGCACACTGTCGTTGTGTCCCTGGGCAAGACACTTAACCCACATTGCCTATGAATGAATGTGGTTGTGTGA
>JAVQKC010024586.1:0-43196 GCA_036025475.1 Philypnodon macrostomus | reverse complement strand
CAGAGGGTGGTGCGAACGGCAGAGGACATCACTGGCAGCAGTCTCCCCCCCCATCCAGGACATTTACCACAGCAGGGGTCTGCGTAAGGCACGCAGCATCACTTAGGACCCTACTTATCCAGCACAAGGACTGTTCCGTCCGCTACCCTCTGGTAGACGATACAGGAGCCTGCCAGCACGCACTAAAAGACTCAAAGACTACTAGATTACTACCCCCAAGCTGTCAGACTACTGAACTCTCAATAATGCTCCCAACAATACTGAACTCTCAATAATACTGAACTCTCAATAATACTGCACTAAATCACTTTACATAATATGTTTACTGTTGCTGAACTATGTGAATGTATGTATCATATATGTGCAATACTATATCATGTGCAATACAAAATTCATCTGTATAAGTATTTTACCACCTGTGAAATACTTATAATTTACTTAAATCCAACTGCACCTTTGTATTTTTCTCTTTTTATTATTGTACGTTTTATTATATGTTTATTATATTGTCACTTATCTCTTTTTGCACACTTTTTTACCATGTACTATTACTGCATGCTACTAGTCCTTCATGAGTATCTTAGTGAGTCTAACGGTTCTTCCGATCCAAAGCATTTCATTGCATTTTTTGACCCTGTGTTGAATGTGCATATGACAAATAAACTGAAACCTGAAACCTATCTTTAAGAAAATATTACACTTGAAGAATATTAATATATATATATATATATATATATAAATGTTCATGTTAAATGTCTGTAGAGGTTAAACCTACACGGGCAGGGTTTCTTTTACATATTGTATATTTTGCCAATATATTGTGTTTTCGATTAAAATGCAATTAATTGTGCCGCCCTAATCACAACAGCTCACCTCATCTTTTGACTTGAACCACTGATACTCCACTGGACCTTTGCCCACAGCATGGCAGCTGAGACGCAGATTGTGCCCAGACATAAGAGCCACCGACTGGGGCTGGATAAGAATCTGTAAAGCTGAACATTTATTACATATTTATTTAGTTATCTGAATAATTTCACAAATATCTGTTGAAAACACTCTTAAACCTGCGCGTAACTACACAGTTGTAAATAGAACCTTCTGTGGGACTGGACATCCCTGCAGATAAAATTACAGAATTGTCTTTCTTTGTTTCTATTAATAACAACAATTCAAAATCATTAAAATCAAAAGGGAACACTTGAAGCAGCTTAAAGATGAACAGACAGACACTACCGAAAGCATTACCTCCTGTGTACGTCGATTACTGATAATATGTTAATATATAATGCATACATGTGATTTTTTTTATTTTTCACTTAAATAAACACTAAACTATGGTGTGTTTAAGTATCCTCCGTAAAGTGCTGTCTACAGAAGATTGTAACATCTCAATGTAACAGTGAAGCAGGGCAAAGAGGGCTGTTTTACCTGGAGGTTTGAGGCACTGCAGGGCTTCTACGTTCCCCAGAGTTTGCAGGTAATCATTGAGGTGAGCTACTGTGCACCCCCGCTCACCCATCAGCATCAGCAGCATGTGGCTGGGACTGCCCTCCAACTCCAGCACTTTCAAAGAACACATCTCCATGTCGTCGGAGCTGAATCAAGAACACAGAGCACATAGGGTGATCAAAAACAATCCTAAACTGGGACAATACTAACATTCCCAAGTTAAAATAATAACTGCGGATTTGTAAGAAGTACTAAGAGTCCGCAATTTTTAGTCAAGAGAAGCTGACAATATTGAAATGAATTGAAAAATGTTGAAAGTGACATTTTTTACAGATTTTTTACAGGGAGCCTAAAGTGAAATAGGAAGATGAATACCAGGCCATTGTGGCGCCTATGTTATGGATATAATAACGGCAACATAGGAATACACCTTTTAATGGTAAATGTACATGTTTAAATGTATGTACTCGTTAGTACACAATTATTACAGCTGAATAGTATGGCACGGTCTGTTCCTGAGTTGTGACAGCACATCGATACTTTTCTACCTCTTAACAGAGTTGAAGCCCCTTACTCACCTGACTTTGAACCGCCTGTCATTGCCAACAATCTCCCCTAGTTTTCGCCATCCTTTATTATTGCTGGATTTGTCCAACACTTCGCAGAGTTTCTTCAAAACCGGCTCCTTCAGCAGGCTGATCTTTACGGAGCGGTCCAAAGAGTCCGACATGGCAGCCTTGAGCTATTATCATTCACTGTGAGTGTTTTTTAGATTATTTAAGTCTTTGACATCTCACTTAACAACATTTAATTACGAGATAAAAGTCTATTTCCTGGAAGAAAAGCCATGAATAAAACACACCCACAACTTTGGTTTTGGTTTTCCCCACGAGGCAAAGATCGTCTATGTATAAAGACCCACCGCTAGGCGCCAGGTGACATTTCCTGTTTGGTAATGTAAAATGTAATTATACAGTATAGACCCTTTCAGAGTTTGTAAACAGAAAGTTCTAAATTCCGGAATGGAGGCAAGACCATAATACACTTTCAATGGAGAAATTAGCATTAGCCACGAAATGTCACAAAATATGAACTATCGAGATGGTTTGGGCAAGTGACAACCACTCTGCTACATGTAGATTATGTCAGAGCCTGGAGGCAAAATTCCAGTTTTTTATTTTTTAAGTTTTACTGGACAAGCCCTTACAGAAATGTTGAGGACCACAATAATTTTTATTCTATGCTCAGAATTATAAAGGGTCTATATTTAGTCCTATGTGTGTTTTTATGACTGGGATATAATAATTAAGGATAAATACCTACAAAAAAGGATAGCCCACGTACGTTGATAGATACCTGGTTTGGGTTGTCAACATGAAGATTTGATGTGTAATGTATGCAACTTAAATGTAACTTAATTGGAGGCAATATCAAGGCAGTGTGAATATTTTAATGAGCTAAACTCTTTATCGCCTCAACAAAACTGAATAATTATAACTGGAGGCCCCGCCCTTCGTGTCTCTTCCTCGTTCATACCTGAGGTGTCAGACGCACTGGTCGCCAGGTGTGGAAAGGTAGTCTGGGGCAGTGCTGTGACTGGATATTACTTCTGTTTCGTATTTCATCCAAATGAACCACCAAACATTTACAACTGCTGAATCAGGTATGTTATAAATATTTCCATATCTCAGCACAAATAGATTTCAGATAATCCAAGTAAAGAATGTGGGCCGTGGCTTGTTTAGTTCTTCCTACAGACTACAGGGTGGTGACCTACGTTAATGCGCACTTTGTATGTAGTTAATGTAGCCTTTATTCAGTAGTGCAAAGTGAGTTCGTCCTACATTGTAATTTATTGTCATTTATATAGGTTATAATCAATTAATAATCGGCTATAACGATTAATTAATGAAAAGAGCCAATATAAAACAACATTATAAGTCTTCAGGAAGCTGGAAAAACTGGTATAGTATGAAGTAGGTTAAGACTCTAGCCTAAATGCTGCTACCAGATTCATTCATTAACAAAATATTTACTGCAAACCATAAAAGGTGCTAAAAAATGCTGTAATCTAGTTTATTTTTCACTTCTCACAAAACTCTATGTGCTCATAACAACTGACTGTTGTACAACTGCATTGCATAGGTCTCTGAATAAGGAAATCATTTGTCAAACTCAAACCCGAGTTGACGTTGTAGCTCATAGAGCATTATTAGGTTGGTTTTAATAATTCCAACTTAAAATGACCTGCCAAAAATATAGAGAATAATAAAAGTGTATTTTTGGTTCTACAAATATTACCCGATTACTCGTTACTCGTATTACCTGTTTTGTGTGTGATTTTAAAGACTTGAAACATGTGAGTTGCATGTGAGGACCTAGCTGACCCCACATGTCAGTTAGTTTGTGAAAACACTGGGTTGTGCTTCTTGTTTTCCCCTCATATCTCCTTGTTTTGGCTAACAACATAATGAGCCATGAGTAAATATCTCTTGATGTCAATTCTTTTACAAGGACAGCATCATGATACTTTCCGCTACATTGAGAGGGATCGTCGGCTGGGTGCTGCTCTTTCTGCTGGCCTTTGAGTGTGCCAGTAAGTGCAATTTCTAACTTTAATTACTATTACTTAGTATAGTTGGACTGATCTATAGTGCACACAGTATCCATTCATGACAGCTTCTGTTCTGATGTGGTAAGAATTTGCTCTATATGAAGTCATATAGTTTATTTATAATTATTTCTTATTGTCGGTTCTCAGAGTAAATGTTTACCTTACTTCCTATGAAATTATATTTGACATTTGTATGCTTGGAAAGTCTAGGGTAAATGACACACTGTCTTGAGAGCAAAAAGCAGTTCTAATGACTTTAGTGAGGTAATGATTAAATTTGATTCTGGGTTCATTTTGAATCTTAAACTTCTGCTTGTTGGTAATGTGTGTTGCCAGGTTATTCTCCCCCTGGGAAACCAGTTCTAAAGCAATGCCAGTCCCCGGAGAAGGAGACGTTTACGTGTTGGTGGGCACCAGCACCTGATGATGGAGAGGACACCACCTACCGCCTGTACTACAAAAAAGACCAGTCAGTCCTAAAGCTTATTACATCTTTATGTGTAGTTGTGTGTAATATTATTATTATTTACATAAAGATTAGAATATGTGTCTATTTAACCACAAGCCCCAAGCCAATCATTACCCAAACCAATGTAGCTCATTTCAGTGTTGTGGACCTAACTGGAAAAGCACCAGCTCCTCTGCTCACACACTTGTGCTCAATGAGCTGATCACAAACCGTTGTTGCTGTAAAGACTGGCTAAGACTGCAACAAAACTTTGTAATTAGTTTTTGTTTGTAACTGTTTCTTTGTGTTTTCTTACAGGAAGGAAACATTAGAGTGTCCAGACTATCACACAGCAGGAAAAAACTCTTGTTTTTTCAACAAGAACCACACATCTCTTTGGGTCGACTACTTTTTCACAGTGGTGGCTTTCAATGTTTTTGGAAACACCACTTCTGATGAAAAACAGAT
Organism: Philypnodon macrostomus; assembly: GCA_036025475.1. Classification (NCBI taxonomy): domain Eukaryota; kingdom Metazoa; phylum Chordata; class Actinopteri; order Gobiiformes; family Eleotridae; genus Philypnodon; species Philypnodon macrostomus. Next base: position 38,214 of record JAVQKC010024586.1, on the reverse strand, counting down.
CGATGTGGCAGATATTGGTAAGCTTAGATTTGCTTCAATCATGTTTTTGTTTTTTTTAAAGTTCATTGTACACACCAAACAGTAGCTGTTATCAGTTTGAAGGTGAAGTATAAACTTACGAGGCTTTGTTCCGCATTGTAATGTCTATAACGAGGTCAAAACCAGTGGACCTTATCACCTAATGTCGATATAGATAGAACTATTTGGCACTGATTAACTTTGACCTCTAAAAATTATTAAAAACCCCATAGAAATATTTTTGGCAAACAACACCTGGTGCACTTGGACTCTGAGATGTGTGTTCATTAATGTAGTATGAGAGTAGTTTATCTGCTTTCTCCAATGACAATGGCACAGTTTTATTATATGCATAAACCTATTGCGCTTGGGCCAAGAATGGAAAAGTACTGAGTGGCAGGTGCTAGGCACCAATGAAACCTGCCTAGAATGAGGCAGAACAGGTTTGAGGCCTGTGTAAAACTTGTTTACAGTCTCAATTTCAGGGCTTTGTTTGACTATACACTCCGTCTTGTTCTGGGAGGAGACCAACATTTGACTTTTACCTCAAAGCTAAAGCTTGACCTATTTGATAACCTCATTTGACATTAATAATAATGGCCCCAGTTTCCAGCCACATTTACATCACAATATTTGTATTGTCTTTACAGTAAAGCCCAACCCTCCAGATAATGTAACTGTGCAGCTGGAGATGATTGAGGAGATTCCCACAGTTCACGTAACTTGGAACCCTTACAATTCAGGAAGGAAATCTGGATGGATTACTGTCAAATATCAACTTCGATTCAAAAAGGAGGACAGTGAGTGGAATGTGAGTGTTCAGAAAATGTGTCAATATAATACAAACACCATACATCACATAAGGGTTTGACGTCAGTTCCACACGTTTTAACACACCACGTTTGGTCCATGCATTTTTTTGCTGGACAGTAATACATACTGAATGCAATAGTTACTCCCGTTTTTAGTCCTTTTTTAACTGTACTGGGCACAACTAATTATCTCCGTTTGTCCGTCTGTAAGCCACTGTACGCAAAAACCACTGAACGGATTTGGATGAAGTTTTCTGGGAAGGTCAGGAATAACACAAGGAAGAAGTGATTAGATTTTTGGGATGGATCCAGATCCAGGAATTTTTCTAAGATTTTCTCTGTATGGTCTGTATAGTGATCAGAGATGTTGTTTGGCCTGTAATTCATCAACACAGTTCTAACTAACTTTTATGTGCTGTGTTTATTAAAGCATAATTTTTTTGCATTAGACTGACAACATTACTCTGCTGTGACTTTACCACGGGACCAGAGGAGAGGTGTTGAATTTCACAACACACGAGGGATGAGGCAGGAGTTGCCCGGTCCCATTCAGTGAATTGGAAATTCTTTATCTTCTTCCTTGAGTAATTTCTGACTTTCCCTGAAAGTTTCATCCAAATCAGTTCAGTAGTTTTTGAGTTAAGTCACTTACAGATGGACAGACGGACGCTACAATAACATTACCTCCTTGGCGGAGGTAAAGATACAGAGAACAGGGCCTCCCTTCCTGACGTGTGAAACCCGACACCTACCAATGCTTCAGCAGTGGTTATGTCGCAGTCTTCCTTTGCTTGTGTACAGAGATCGCACACCTCTGCCAAGGCAGCTCATTTCCTCTATTCACTCTTAACATAAAAAATGCTCTTAATAGAATTTGATAACATTTTCTTTACAGAAAAGCGAAGACATACATCAATTATTAATTAACAACATTGCAGTTATAATATTATTACGTTATTACTAATGTTTCTGTGGTAGTGGTAACCTCTCATTGTATTGAGATGATTTGAATGACTTTGAATGATGTGATTAATAGAAACAAAGAAAGATAAGTAACTATTTAGTTTAGTTTAGTATTTTTTTTCTGGAGGGGGGTCCAGTCCCACAGAAGGTTCTGTTTAGGAGAGCATATAGGGGAATTAGCTACCTTGGCGGAGGTCTGCACTCTCTGAGTGCTTTCTAGTTTAGTACTGAAATATCTATTGTGGCTTATTGAAGACTTCAAGTTGTACATTTTATATACTTTAAATTTCAACACAGAGTTTGTGCAAAGTTGTTTTAGATGTTAATTTGTCTGTAATTTGTTTGCATCTTCTAGTCTAGTCAGGGCAGGGTACATTATCGGCACTTTCTAGTTTAACTATATTGGTCAATAAGGAGATTATTTTTGATTCCAATGTAAATACAAATGTGCTGTGTTGTTTGACTTTGGTAACATGTTTTTAAAAGATAGTGAGACTTGTGACCTCAAGCCAAATATGTAGTTTAAGATGCTGAAGTTTACAAGCTTAAAGAACCTTATTGGGTGAATTATAATGTATTCTGTGTTTGCAGATCCGCGATGCAGGCATTCAGACGCACTTCAGTCTGTACAGTGTCTCTCCTGGAAAGATGTACACCATTCAGGTCCGCGGTGCACTGGACAATGGCGCCTGGAGTGAGTGGACCGAGACCACCTTCGTCAAAGTCCCTAGATGTTAGTGATTTACTTTGATTCAAGTATATTTCATACAAATACACTATATAGCACTATCCCTAAAACACCATTGCCTTGTGTTTGCAGCTGAATCTAAACAGCAGCTCTGGATTCTGGTGGCCTTTCTCTCAGCAATACCATTTCTGGCAGCTTTGTGCGTATTGTTCATCAAGAGGAAATTGTACGCATTCAGTACACATGCACTCTGTATGGCTGTATGAGTAGATAAGGATAATCAAGCTGACTACCTGCATTGTTTGTCCATTAGCATCAAACAGTGGCTTCTCCCACCTGTTCCTGGACCCAAGATCAAAGGAGTTGACGTTCACCTACTCAAGGTAACACACATACTTACTGCTTTAGTAATGCTAGCAAATAGGCTTTTTAAACTGGAAAATGTTCTGAACTATTAATAATAGACTAGTAGAAATATGTATTTAATTTATCATATTCTGTCTAGAATGGTCAGTCTGAAGAAGTCACCAGCGCTCTGCTCATACACCATGGTTTTCCACCGATGGCACCCTGGAAAAATCAGGTTGAGGAATACTTGATAGTATGCGATGACAACCTGCTGCTTGTTGAAGACCACATAAGTACAAAAGGCATGATCATTTCTAATGATTTCCACTTTGAAAGAAACATTGACAACGAGTCAAGTTCTAAGCGAGGGTCGGAAGAGATGATTACAGACTACACCAGTGAGTCTGCTATAGTCAATACATTGCACCAGGTAAATGTAATGGAAACAGAAAAGGCTCTATTTCAACCAAAAGCTGATACTATAAATGTGATCAAGCTTGTTGAAAACAGTAGCTATGTGGATATTCAAAGACCAGAGGCCACTCAGGTGGTGGATGTGACAAATATGGACTATAGCACTGTGAAGGAGGTAAACGGACACAATATTCTCATCCATGAGAAACAAAACACTCTCTCGAACAGTAAACACATAGACAGACACGAAGAGGAGGCCCTGCCAGACGACTACACCAGGGTCAAAGAAGTGAACAATGACAACATGGTGTTGCTCCAGGACCCTTCCTGTAAAAATATGGGACACTACACAGACTGTGCTAACCACTCTGTCACTGGCAAAGTGGGAGTGTGTGCAGATTTCATTGATAACGGATATGTGGACAACATCCCAGCACCACTCAATGTAAAATAATGTAGTGACTTCAGCTGCTAAAGCACTAAACCAACACTACACATATTAATAAGTTATAAATGTCCACACTTGGTTTAGTAAATTATTTACCTTTTGGTCCGTATCTTAACCTTGTTTTGTCTCAACTACTTTGTTACTAATGCTTGTGCTGTTCTAACACAAGATATGTGTCAACCTGCAAGATTAATTAAATATTTTTCTGTGGTGTTTTTGAAAAGTATGGCTGTGAATACTTTAGGCTGAAATTACTCAATCTAGAAGATTTGATCACTCCATTCTGCTGTATTTGAAATGGCATATCAGAACAATATTCATATAAAAATGTTCTCAATATATATTCATCTATGTACAGGAAGTTAAATTGAGTCTTCAGATTAGGCATATGTGAAGTTAAATTATATATACATTTTACGATGGTACAATAATCATCTGCTAAATGCACAACACAAAAGACTATTAGTTTGGTTTTTCATATTTTATTGATGAAACAATATTCTAAAATATGACAACTATCAAAGATTTGCTTTAAATTATCCCTATATTAACCATCTTTGACATTTACCAGATCATACAATAAAGTTTTAAGATTTGAGGTTATTTTTAATGGTCGTTTCAAATTCCAACCATTATTCAGCTATGTGCATTCATTTAGGTGGTAGGTTGTTTCACAGAAACAGTATACATCTTGAGCACTAGTGTAGTAAACAATGCAAAAAAAGATGAAAGAATAAGAATTAACAGACTGTTGTATGTGGTCTGGCAGCTTCAGAGTCCTAATTTCATATACATGTTCAATGTAATACATCTCTATGATGGTAAAATGTTAATTGTTCATCTTTTTGTGACTTAATTTAATTGATTCAAGGTAACAATACAGCCATAAAGTCAGATCCACCTTTTAACATTTTTTCTTATGTAGGAGTCTGAACAAAATGCTATGTAATGTAGTATTACGGTGGCCCTGATGGGCAAAACACATACAAATATAGAGGCGCAGACAATAATTGCTCCCATAACTTCAGAAAGTTGTAGTTGGTAATCAGCTCATGCCATCTTCAGTACTGCTGTGCTCTGTGCATTCTCTGTCCAAATGCATGGAGCTAAACTGATCCTCAAAGTTCACAAATTTATGGCTGGACTCTTTCTCCAACACTTTCTTCCATAGTTTTACTGAAAAAGAAAAGATAAACTGCTTTATTTGTATCTCAGGATTTTATCATTCATGTCTACAAGAAGATACTTACTGTACTCTGGTTCCTCTGCATCTATCATCTGCTTGATGTCAGCGGCTGGCTCTGACTCCTCTGTCTCCTCCAAGCTCAACACCATTTCTTCATATGCTTTTCTGGCCTCTGAAGATAGCTCTATCATCTTATGATAGATGTCCTGTAAAAAAATTAATGTTACTGAGAAAGACCGACAGTTACAGGTTATTAATCAACTGTATAAGGCTGACCTGTGCACCATCAAAGTTGAAGATTCCCACAAGACTAACTGGCACTGCCTTGTTAACACAGCGGCCCAAAGCTTTTCTTGACAAAGCAAACACAAATGGCACTCCTTGTTCACGGCAAGTGTCAATGATTGTGTTTAGAGCTTCATCCAGGCCTCCTGTAATGTTATGGTCAGTATTACATATTTTTTTAATATACATTTGGCATTTTAATACATATAATTAAAGTTAAAATGACCTTTTTGTGACAATTAATTTTATGTAATTGAGAAACAACTTTCAGTATGGCTCTGAATTATTTTTTTGAGTCCAAGAGTTAAGTTGTAATACCTTTAGACTGGATGCGCTCACAGTTGGGTGAAATGATGACACATTTGACCTTCCTGAGCTTTAGATGTTTTAAGACTTCTCGAAGACCCATAACAATGCGCCTTTTCATGCGGGCCTTCATAGGGTCTTTTTGGTAGAGGCGATCTTGGAAACGGACTAGTTCCTGTAGAAGTTCGGTCACACATTCATCAACATCTTTGCTAAGCATCTGAGTGCAATAACTGCCAAAACAAACACAGTGTAAAGGGGTGCCACAGTTAAAAAGTGATCTCATCCTGGCATTGGCATTAATTTTTAAATGTACTATTTGACAAAGGTATTTACTCTCTGAACTTCCTGCTGTGGATTTTGGATCGTATGACAGGGGTGGTTATGGTGGTGGTCATGGTGGTGGTTTGTTCCTGCACAATTTCCTCTTCTTCATCTCTCTCCATTAGAATTGTGCCGTTCATCTCTGGTTCATCACAGAGTTCATCTATGGGGTTTAACGTCTCATCATCTGAATAAAAAAACAAAACAGTGAGCCTCTAAATTAAGTCTCAATCCTTTAAATGTTAAGATTCTGTGACCTGCTGCGTTTGTTTCACAGTTGTCTTCCTCTTCGGCAGGTTTCAACTCGTTTTCAGGCAACAGCGCTTTCTCCTCAAGCAAACGCCTCTGCTTCCTCTCCTCTCTTTCTTTCATAATTACCTAAGGAATGTTATTAAATTAGCTTTATATCTATACTATTCACAAAATGTTGAAAGGGGCATTTGTCTTTTAGTTGAAATTATAGAATGCTCCTAAAATAAAACAAAACCTCATGGTGCTACTTATATATTATATTGTGCTAAATAGACTTTTCTGAGCTTTTAATGTAAACCTCAGACGCATACATAGAGTTGTGTTTTGTTTCAACCACACGTTGGTAATCTTTTATGTTGATTATAAAGAGCTGAAAATAAATGACACTTTCAGTGATGTAACAAATAGGGGCAAACCACTCCTCTCTAGGAAGTGCTCCTGCCTGCTCCCGAACTGTCAACAAATGAAGCATTGTTGCGGCTTTGCTAGTTTACCACCGTGTAACAACATATTTGATCAGAGAAGATGTGTTTTGGCTGTGAGGGTGCCAAGGCTTTGTTTATATCCCAGAAAAGAGTTTATTTCTGGAAACCCCCGGAAACCAGCACAAATGGTATGGTCCATATGGCCTAATCCGAGCATTTGTCATCGAGTCCAAGCTTGTATTAGATCATTATTGTGCAAAATGTAAAACGGTAACCTAAGTGACTCCATAATATACTGCAATATCACTGTGGAATGAATATCTACATTTTGTCTGAAAGTCAAATGTGTGACTAGTATGTGGGTTCATAAAATTTAAGTACCTTCTTGAGAGCAGTAGGTTTCTTAGCTTTAGGCACTTCCCTCTGTTTGCCCTTCTTTACCAATGGGCTTGTGGAGTCCAGGGGATTGTGGGCAATCTTATCTTGCAGCCATGGTTTCTTTTGAAGTGGTTGTTGCTTAGGTACAACAGGTAAGCCTCCACCAACTATGAAAAAACTGTTCTTACTGAGTGATCAGTACATTGATTATGAAGATGGAGCCAGTACCCACCTGACAAAGTAAGTGGTTTAGAGTCCTGCTTGGTTTTCTGAGATTGTTTCTTTTCTAAGAAGGCCAACATGTTTCCAATGTCGAGCTGGACAGGCACTTTGCTCTTCTTCCCAGAACCCTTCTCAGCTTTCTGAAGAAATACATACATAAAGATAGACAAAACTAATACATTGATCTGTGGGTCTGATAAGTGTAATTGTGTAACATAACATACCTGTGCTTTCGTTGTCTCCCTGAGAGGGGATTTTGTAAGAGTTTTTTCATTTTTCTGATCTGCAGGCTGTTGTTGGATGCTTTGTCTTTGGTTTTCCTAAACAGAAAGTTTCTTACAGATTCAGCAAGTTTCTGTCAGATACAAACATTTTGAATCACAAGGTCATGTATGTTTGCCTGTATACTTTTCAAACACTACATTGGTATATAATTTATTGAATTGTCAAACATACGTCATTGCATAGATTTGCTGTACTGCCCCTGCTCAATAATCTGTCAGTTCCAGCGAAAACAGGCGTTAAGCCAGGAAACTCATCTTCATCCTAAAAAAGGTATCAAGATAATCTGTTGCTGGCAGCATATAGATGGTTTTCTGACATATATATTTTTTAAACAACAGTTACCTCAAACTTTGGAGGCTCTTGATAAAATTCTGTCGACCCAGGTTCTGTGTCTTTAGCTGTATTTTTTACTTTCTTCTTGCACTTCTTGCGCTTCTTTTTGTCTGCGGCGCCTTCCTCCTGTAAAGCTACTTCATCAACCTGTCAAACAAACAGCCATAAAAGCATAGACGGTTAAATTGTAAAATGGATGTGCACAGGAAAAACCTTTCAAATTGCATTTCGATGATGGACTATAGTTAATAACAGAATATAAAGATAATTCAATACCTGAGCAGGTTTCAATGTCTCTTTAGAGTTTGGCTTTTTAGGAGGCTGAGAGGCAATGTTAGCCCAGGAGCTTATTACCGACCCGAGACTGCCATCGTGAGCCTCAGAAGAGTCACCTGTTCACAAAAAAAATCTAATAATCTAATAGACATTTGAGCACTGGCTTACCTGTAAAGCAGTTAAATAAAAACACTACTATACCCAGAGTAATTTCAGGGGAGACAAACTCCACAGCTGTTTCTTTAGGTCCAAACTTTGCCGAGGTCCTTATGCTGTTTGGCTAAAAAACACGTCATAGTCATATAAGACCTTTTTTTTTTAAAAATAAACATTAGTATTAACATAAAGAGTGAAGAAACCTTCCATGATGATTCTGAATTGTCTTCTAGACTTTGAGCTTGTCCCCAGCATTTTTTCTGAACATGAGGGGAGTCTGCTTGGCCCAGAAAGATGCCCGTTAACTCTGGGAAATCATCTATCTTCACCTCAAATGGCACCGACTCAGACAGTCCTTGTCCTGTATAGTGGAGACCAAATCTATGGTTTTGGAAGTAAAACAATGTAGACAAAGAATGAGATTTACTACCAACCCATTTTGTGCAAATCCTTCCTCCTATGTCCGGGGGTTTCATAGTGACCGACTGGTGACTTTAGCTGTAAACAACAAAACTTGTTATTAGTCACGTCACACATTCACATTGACGGTAACATCAATCGAGTTAACAGATAGAAATAACCTTTGTTTGTGGATCCCATGTAGACCCATTTCGGTTCTCTCTAACATGACGGTTACTGCTGTATCCATGACTTCTTAGAGGTTCATTGTATGCCAGCCTCTGTGTAGGGCTCCCACCTGAATGTGTCCTTCATAAAATACAGGATGATGGCACACAAAAAAGGGGGCAATAACATAAAAGAGAAGACCAACATGTATACCTTCTTAACCCTTGATGAGCCTTATAAGGATTTGGTAATATTACAGTTGGAGATGAGGCTGTCTGTGGCTCCCTTCTCGGTCTTCCCTGATGAATTTGCTGCACCTGAGCAGGGGACATTGAACTCTCCAGAGTCAGCAGAGTCAGAATGAGCACGTATTTGACGTTTACATATTCGACACATTGCCCACAACAATGAGTATTTACTTGCGTTACTTAGTTAACTGCTAGACTACATTAAAACCCACCACCATTTTTGAATTAACCAGTCCCAAAAGCAGAAGTTTGACATTCAGAGAAAACGTAAAATCATATAACGCAAATAGTTACCCGAGTCTTGTCTAACCACATGTCGCTAGATCGGCGTATTCAATAATTCAATACCAAAACATGTTGCTTTAGTGCTGCTAGCTTATTAGCTTGCTACTTGCCGGACGCATTAGGCTAAAACAAAACCCATACCTTCTCCATCGTCAGATTTTCTTGTACACCGTCAGAGATTTGTGTCCATTGCATCTGAATCCTATTGTGCTCTGACACATAAAGCGTAATTCACACTAGAACATGTTGATTTTGCCTGCCAGCCCAACCAACTTCGTACACAGCAAAGTATCTGCCTGCGCTGTATGGTACAAGGGTCATGTTTACAATAGTATAGGAAAGCATCGGGGCGACATCTATTGGTCAAAGTGGGTAATTGCGCAATATTTTCCACGCACAATGAATTCACCATTTATTATAAAATCACGTTTTCACACTGGTCAAAATAAAACATTAGGACAACCATATACAACCCACATACCTGAAAATGTATAAAAATACTGGTTTAAAATATTATTTGTTCACATGATGCCCCTCTCACTTGGCAAAAGACAAAAGGTAAGTCATTGTTCACACTACAGTAAAGGTCAATACTTTCTTTTCTAAAAATAGGCGGTATTGCACACAGTAAGACCAATCTGGTCTTGTAGTAAGAATATCTTTCGTAGAAAGACTCAGTTTCTTTCAGGTCTTTGTGGCACTCAGTCATCCTTCAGGCTCCAGTTACTGCTCAGGAGAGCCAAAGGTACAACGAATGATGCAGCTGAGAGAAAAAAGCAGGTCTCCGCTCCAGCCACCCAGTACACTGCATTGCAAAGTATAAAGGAACAATGAACCCTGCACATTCGATTTGTAAGTGAAAATTCAAGTATTGGCATCAGTCCTTACCAGTTGATGACACAACTGGGCCCATTGCTCTGGCAAGGGCACCTAAACTGCGCAAGATCCCCATCACAGTACCTTTTTGATTAACTGACCCTGAAAGAAAAATATGAAAGTCACTTTAAAGATAATTATACTAAAAACCCAGTGAAATATAGTATCCAGTAGAATACCTAGAACCTACCATAGTCAGAAACTAGAGTTGACAAACACGGCACTACTATTGCAGCAGCTGGCAACAACACACACAATGTAAATAACATTCAGAACACAATACAATATTCAAATATGCTGCATTCTTGTGAAGATAGAATTATTCTTATGTATTTAATATTTTTGTGAATTTCAGTGTGAATTATCCATTTCATGGACCAGCAACTCACCAAAAGAATATAAGGCCAGCCCAATATATAGCATGGTTACATTCCAGGATATTCCAATGAGTATAAATGCTGGAATCAGCATGATAATTGCCTAGAAAAGATGTTAACAAGTCATTTTATGATTTTGTGTAAAGTGTAAAGAATTGTAAAGAATTGTAAAGAATTGTAAATATGTATATATAAAAAATCGTGTAACAGTTTGAGTCATACCAATCGTACAGCCCTAATGTGTTTCCCAGGTTTGATTCGCCGGGCATAACCACCTTGGATCAAAGCCATGATGATGCCAATGAAGAAAAACATTTTCCCCTGCTGCATACTGTAGACACAGAGTTGTGTCTTTAATAGTCTTGAGTACAACTTGATAATATACAGGATGTAAACATCTATAAAGTACTTGTAACATAGGAGACTAATTACCTTGTGAATTTGAAGCGCTGGTGAGTCAGAAAACTCAGAGTGAACTCCAGACCAGAGAAAAGAAAAAGGTAGCAAAAATAAACCAGACCCAAGACTCTAAGCTTCTGCATTTCTGTAAAAATAGATATAATTCAAACTCAAATTCTTTACCAAGACATTTACAGATGCAGATACTCACTTTGTTTTGAAAGAGAATCTTTGGTACTGCTAACAGCAGAAAAACAGAACAAAGCTAATGGGCTCAAGAGGTCCCTGTTGCCCAATGCTGAAAAAGAAGTCTGAAATATTGTTGAAAAAAAGATCATTTTAAAATTAATTTTACATGCACCTGACTACAATAAATGATACCACTTTAGCACACTTTTACCACTTAAGCCATTAGCACAAACACTTTTCTCAGTTTACCTTAGCATCTCTCTTGTGTGTCTCTGGGAGCATAAGCCAAATGAAGAGCAGGTCGGCAGTGCTGAAGGCTAACGCGAGCAGAGCTGGGGCTTGGTAAAATACATTTCCCATTCCTGCTGTTCTGAAGCTGATGGCAAAGTAGGCCCCCATCAGAGGTCCAACTGTGAAACCCAAGGAGAAAGCAACGCCTATCATAGCCTAGTGACAAAAATTAACAACTTCTTTTGTAATTCATTCAGAATATATAATAATTAATGAATAGTTTTAATAACACAACTTTTGCATACCATCCCTCTGTTCCTTGCGCTTGGAGACGGTAAGTCAGCCACAATGGCGCTGCACAGACTCACATTGCCTTTACAAATTCCCCCAATTATACGAAACAAAAGAAACATGGTGAAGCTTCTGGAAACAGCCCACACGGCATAGGAGGAGATGAGCCCTAACTAGAACGCAAAGCACAAAGCAGTTCTGTAAAACACGATAATGGACTTTCATACACTAATACACTTGTTTTTTTTAAAGAATTTATAACTATATAATTACACTTACCGTGGTCAGCATGAGCAGTGGCCGTCTGCCATATCGGTCCGACAAAGCCCCAGTTACAGGTGATGACAGAAATTGAAGAAGAGAGAACAGTGACCCAATCAAACCTCAAAGACAAAACACATTCATTAATTCGTTGAGTTCAGATCAAATTTTGCACAAAATGGGATTGATACCTCCAAATAGGACTGTGTTGTATTTCTTCTCTAATGGCATCCCGATAGCTTCCCTAAACCAGTCCACTGCACTCTGAATACAGTGATACACACCATCCTGCCAGTAGAAAAACAGGTATAACACAACTTTATGAGTCGATTAGTTGCATTCACGCTGCATCAATAAAGCTGGTTTAACTTGATATTTTTCATTCAAGATAACAGCAGTTCACTTTAGGTCATGTTTTAGGTGAAAATACATTTTACCATCAACTCTTCTTGTGTTACACTCTGACCAGCCCCTTCCTTTTGCAACACTGTTAGTCAGTTAATCAATCGTTCTGCAGGGCATGATTTTAGCCCTATGAGCATGAGTGGGCATGTAAATCAATTTCTGTAAAGTTAGATCTGCCATGAGTCATGTTGTTAGTCTTCTGTTAGTAGTGGTTTCAAGTAAAAAGAAAAAAATCTTAAAAGCACTTACTTCGCTCTGTGAGTAGTGGTCCAGAATTGAAGGCAGCAACGGTAGAATCAGAGTAAACCCCAGCAAGTCCAACAGGAGGGTGATGAATACAATGTTAATGACTTTTTTTGAGAAGGACCCTCCATCTTCTTGGGAGCTGTTGGTGTCTGACATCCTTTTAAACTTAGGTCTGTGTAAAAGACACACAAAATAATACTTTAACTGTTACCAATATTTTACTGTTAGCTTGTCATAATCCAAGGACGCAAGCACACCCTTGTTCTTACTGTAAATGAAGGTTAAAGGGCCTTGAGGAAGAAGGAACTATCTTCAGTATAACGACCTTCTTCTCGTAAATGGGTTTAACAATACATTATGCCTCTATAATGGAGTAGTTACTAAAGTAGTTTATCAAGTCCGTCATCTGTGCCAACGGCTGGTCAAACGGTTAACGCCCGTTCCTTAAAAATGTTGTAGTTAATTTACAGTACACCACATCTAAACTACAGATATGTGAGACCGAGTTTAATTTTAAGGGAAGCGTAAAGGACACAGCACACACGTACCTTACAAAACAGCTCCACCTTAGTCCTCATCAGTCCATTACTATTAGTCCATACCAGGAAGCGGTGTCCTCTTACATTTGAGACAGTGCTCGTCCAAGCACCGCCCTTCAGAGAGCGGAATGGTACGGGGAGCCAACACTTTTATGCCATTGTTTATAGAAAAATGCTTTGTAATGTTAAAGACGAGGCGTGCTGTGATTTAAACATGAGCGTTGGTGAAGGAGGTTTCATTCATGACACACGGCACGAGGACCCATTAATGCAGAGAAGTTATCAACAAACACAAAATACAGTGCGTTGAAGTAGGGCTCACTTTAGAAATGTTGGTTATTGTTTATTTCAAACATTGATAATACAGTATACACACATTAAAAGAAATAAAACATAAAATGATAACTAGTTAGTCACGTACACACTATCAATATACAGTAAACAAGGTCAGGTTAGATCTGAGGTTGTCTTGGTTATAAAAGTTATAATGAAGATGACATCAATATTAGAGCAGCTAAACAAACTACTGGAGCAAGTTAGGCTTGGCAAATTCTATACTGGGGAAGTTTTATTTTATAAACAATGAAATACAATTTAAAAACTGAATATCTCTATAAAAGCAATGAAAAAAAGTAAAAGACATAACATTCTGCACAGAATAATGCCCCTCAGTTATCCCATGAAGACAAGTAACAGGTTGTATTGCCATAAACGTTTGTACAGTTGTATATATACACATCTTAGATTAGATTTGAAATAGTTACATTCCATGTCTCATGATGTGATATTGAAGTTCTTTAGTGTTTCCAAGGTTTCTTCCACAAAGGTCACATGGGAATAACGCAGCAGCATCTGGTGGACAAGACACTTCGGCAGCTCCATCTGTGGCTGAAAGCACTCCTAAAACAAAATTCACGTCAAGAGAGCTCAATTTCTGGATTTGAAACTTATCACAATAAAATCTTACCAAACAACAGAGGCGGGTTGTGGTCTTGCTGTGACATATCCTCATTTGTGGCCCCATCGCTGTCTCCCTCGTTGCTCGTCTTGTCACACAGCGACGTCTGAGAGGTTTCATAATTTGTATATGCGATACGTTGCTCCTTGAAATATTTTTCCAGAATAGGCATTTCTCCATAAAGATATGTCTGCTCAGCATTGTTTATTTGGCGTGTGTCTTCTTTATTGCATTTTTCACTGACTGCACCTAAACTAATTTTATGTTCTACATTAGTGCTCTTGTTAACGTTTATATTTCTCTTTGTGACAGCATTTATCATTTCACAGGTCATTTGGGGGTTCTTGTTTGCCCTGATGGCAGTCTCACAATCTGCGCTTGAACTCTGGTTTTTAACAAATTCATTGTCATCCAGCTCTGGTGCGTGATGCAGAACATCATTCTTTAAAGGCTCAAAAGGCAGAGCTTGAAACTTGCTGAAATCATCATCATCCGTTTTTACACACATTGATGAGCTCTCTGGTCCATCCTCTCTGCCCTTCAGTTGGGGTTGGTTCACCTCTGGATTTAGCTGCACATCATTAGTATGATCTTTTAATCTTTCACAATCACTTTGTTTGAATGTATTTTGGCTTTTGGGGATATCAGAGGGGCTATCTTTTGGATTTTCATTACTTACATCTTCCAAATGTGTCTTATTCTGTATCTCATTCTGCAGAGTAACAGTAATATCCTTAAGCACTTCCTCTTCATTTTGTGAATATAAAGGTTCATCTACCCCATCGTCTCGTGACATCCTGTCATCTCTCACTTCCAGCTGATCCAGGAAGACCTGCCCCACTAGCTGATGGTTCCGAACAACCTACCATGAAGATAATGGGGGGGGTAAAAATTATGAAAGACAGTCTTAGTAAGCACAGAGCCTTCCTGCCACTTGCATAATTATAATGAAAGATTTGAACATTCCCCACCTGATGCTTATCGCACAGGTGTGCCTCCAAGTCTCTGAGCTGAGTACAGTCAAAGTAGCACAGTCGACACTTGTATGGTTTCACGTCATTGTGCTTGGCCATGTGCAAATGCAGGCTGTCTGCACTTCCACTTGTAAAGGTGCACTTATGACAACGGAAGACCACACCTTCAAGACAACGGGACAGTTTTGATCTGCGAACTTCAATTGGAATAACACGTTCCTCTGAAAACAAAAAAAATCAAGTAAATGCATGCGAGTTTTGGAACATTGATTTTGCTGAAAATAAAACACACCACGATGCAGGACAATGTGATCAATCATGTTGTTTTTGTTTTTGGATTGATAGAGACAGAAAGGACAGCACAGGTTCTTCTGATGTGTTGGTTCTGATTGGACAGTCGAGTGACCCATCTGCTCATGAAGATCTAGGTTTTGTCTGCAGGCAAAACCAATGAAAATAAAGAAGCCCAGAAAACTCAGTTTTCATACATAGTTACTAAAAAATACAAGCTTACCTGAAACAGGTGAAAAAGCTGCAGTCCTTACAGCGGATAAGCTTTTTCCCATGATGCCTCAGGTAATGACGTCGCATGGTGGAAATGTATGGAGAATTAAAATTGCACATTTCACAAGGAAGCATCTTTGGATCACTGATATGGATATCTTGTGTTTTAGAAGAAGAATCTATCTGAGCCATGAAGTTGTAGTGCTTCAACTGTCGCTGAACGTCTGGGGGCTCCAGGAATGAGTCTGTAGAGGTGCAAGTCTGTTAGTTAGGGCTGGGAACCGCAGGATACCTCACTATTCAATGCGATACATGATACATGGTTCACAATACTGATAATATCACAATATGGCAATAAGTGATACATTGCACATAACCTACGATATATCACTATTTTAAAAAGGAATTAATACAGTATTTAAACTCTATTCCAATTAATGGATACCTTTAATTTTTTTTTATGCAATTTAATAATAACTATCTGACAAATAAGTCTACCTTCTTATAATAAGAAACACAATTTAACTACTATCAGATTTTATTTTTGTGAAATATACAAATTATTATAAATTCTGTCACTATAGCAGCCTTCAGCATCACCAAAAATGTATCATGATATATATCGGATTTCAGAATATTGATATTTTGTTCTACCCCTACAATTACAGCTGTGTATCTTCAACTTCAATCACTTACTTTCAGGTCCTTCATCAGCGTCAAGGGAATTTATGTCCTCTCCCATATTAAGTATGTTTTCAATATCTCTGCGAGTTGTCTCTTCACTTTTTTTACCATCATCAGCACATTTCAAAACATCTGTTGCAAAGATATGAAAAGGTTTCAGTTGTATGGCGTTCACACCTGATCCATCTATGTGTCTAATCAAATTGCTAATCTTTCTATGACTTATTAGGTTACATAGAGATAGAGTCCAGAAAGAACTACATGGACCATTGTAAGGTGAAGCCTACAACAGTTACTCAAGTTCTATGTTATACATACTGTATACTCACGTTGATGGTTTTTTATGATATGGCCTTTCCACAGCACATGGACATTTGTCCGATATGAACAAATGTTACACATAAATGGCCTTGTAGTCCCAGGTCTGTAGACTAGATATTTTTCAATTCTGTCATAAGAAAAAAAGTTAAAACTATATTAACATAAAAACCACATGAATAATTGTTTTTGAGACTGTGCCTCTAGCGAACAGTTTGTCCATACAGTGTTAATTTTAAAGAATGTGCTTACTGTTGTTCAATAACTGAGGTTGGCAAGTTCACTTTCTTGATGGCTGCTAAAGCTGCATGGCTGCGTTCATGTGATCGCAGTCCTTTGAGCGACATGAACGTCCTTTTACATCGTAGACACAGGCGTTTGCCTTCAGCTAACTGCACGTGCGGCTCCTCTGACAGTTCAGGACCAAAAGGCTTTACAGGTGATACAGGTGGAGCCGTTTTCGTTGTCATATTCTCTTCAGTTTTCTCGTTTAACTTTGTCACATCTTCCACAGTTTCTAAACTGGGAAGTGTCTCTTTCTCAGAAACCTAAGGAAAAAGATTGAGAAAGTTATAGCCAAAATACAACTATGCAAAATAATCAAACCCAGTATCAACTTACAGTTTTGTCTGTCATTTCCAGTTTTTGTTTCCTCATCCTCAGCCTTCGTTCTCTGTGCCGATCCAAGTGATATCTCAACTTTTTAATTCCAAAGATCTTAATTGTACATTGACAACACTTGTAAACCCCTGTAGTCTTGTGTGTCCTTTTTGCAAGTATTGTAAAGTCCAGCTTCAACTCTGAACTGTGAAAAGATTGATAATGTTCCAGAAGTCTCCACCGAGTTTCGAAAAATAAGTCGAGACACTTGCTGCACTTAAACTTGCCATTGGGTGTGGATAGCTTCTTTTTGCTGTACTTCTCCATCTGCTTGTAGACAGCCTGTGAGTCGAATTTGTGCCTGTTCCTGTAGTGGGCAATCAGGTACCTCCGATAAACAGAGCCATAGGAACAGATGCTGCACTTGTATACGTTGGTTGGCACTACTGGTTTGGTTGTCTGGAGAGTATGTTCTACTTCCTCTGTGTTTTTTTCTGCTTTCTCAGTTTCTTCTTGTGCACTCGATACTTTTGGATTCTTGTGAGCTTGGTAGAAAAGTGGAGAATAGAATTTAAGAAAGGAAGACTTTCCATGTCTTTGAGTGTAGTGATTCCCCAACTGCTTTAAGACTAATGTTGAATATGAGCATAAGGAGCACTTGAAAAAATGACGGAATCGGCTGACTGGTTTCTTTTGATTAGTAGACACTGATACGGTGTCGTCATCCACAGATTCTGGTTTTGATTGAACCAAAGGCTCGGATGTAGCTGCTGCACTCCGGCTGTGGTCTGTTTCACAGTGCTTTTTCAGATGTTTCAATACACCATAAACCTTGGGACATTTTTTGCATCTATAGCCCCCATAATTTGGTCTGGATGTAGCTCGGCATCCAATCATATCTGCAACATGTATTTCGATAGTTTTAAGTGTGTCTGCCCTGACTACGACGTTAGGGTGTCGCATTTGGCAGTGAGTCAGAGTTCCATGATGAACAGAATTGACGTAGCGGCAGCTTGGACACTTGTACATACAGTGTGTCTTACTTTCCTCCCTGTCACTATATGTTGTTTCTTCTAGCTGAGAAGGATCTGCTGATGTTGATTTCTTTGATGGCTTGTTGTAGAGTGGTGCATAGTATTTGAGAAAAGCATTCTTCCCATGTTTCTTGGTGTAATGAATTCCCAGACGGACTCTTGTACTGAAGGCAGTTGGACACAGGACACAAACGTAAAGGCTGTTATTCCTTTGGCAAACACGCAGGTGGTCAGTGAGCTCTATTGCTGAGCCGCAGTACAAACCACAGTGTTGGCACCAAATCTCTTCCTGTTTGACTACTGTGATGTCAGGCACTGAAGCAGATTCAGAAAGCTGACTAATCAACTGTTTATGGCCTTTCTCACGATGTATCTTTAGCTTCTCCTTTGATGAAAAAATCTGACAACAGACTTTACACATGAACCCACAAATCTTCCATGTGCCACACTTTATTTTTTTCTCCACATTGTGTAAATGCTCACTCCCAATGTAAAGACTGTCAAGCTTTACAGTTTTATCTGGATGTTTCATATTGGCATGAGCAAAGACGCCCTGACGAATATTATTCACGTAGCTACAGCTACAACATTTAAAGAGTTTTATGCGATTGGTCATTTCTAGTTGTGGGGTTTCTTTATCAGCTTCATCACGGTGTTTCATTCCCACATGAATAAGAAGTCCGCCATATCCTTCAAATTTCGCAGGACAGTAAGAGCAACAATACTCTTTTGTCTCTTCTACTGAAACCGTAGAGGCATCAAACTCAAGAGGCACTTGGTATGAGTCAAAAGTCTCACTATACTCGTTGCAGCCTTGCATTTTTCTGCTTGGGCTCTGCTTTTTGCTGACATCCAGTACTGAACCATCTTCTTTGACACACCAAGGATGAACAGCACGATAGTGACTTGTAATACTAGACATAGAGTTGCCTTTAAATGAACATGCTTTACAAGAATAAGCCTCCTCGTCTTTATGGCCTGAGCTAGCATCAATGTTGCCACTTTGATCAACAGAATTATCCTTTATATTTTTGGCCTTGCAAACGTCAGGACTTACATACAACTGAGTCAATATGAAATGGTGACTTACACTACGTCCAGCATGTCTTTGTTTGCCATGTCTAGAGACTTCTGCTGCATCTTCATGAAAATAAGAGCATATGTCACAGTAGTATCCTGGCTGCAGATCTGTTCCAGACCCACAGTGTTGTACAATATCTGTATAAGACAATGATTGTTTGTGTATTTGTTGAAAATGTTTTCTAATGAGATATAGAAAATTGGTTTTATATGAACAGGCAGCGCACTCGAGTTCTCCATGTGTCTGTGTCCATGATCCTGAAATTGATTTCAAATTCTTGGTTACTTTTATCTTAGAGTACTTTTTTTTCTTAGGGTTTGCAGGAATTACTTCTTGGTTTTGTTCAATGTATGTCATCTGACTGGTTGAATGCAGTCTATCATAAATCATGGCTGTATGCTCCAAGATTTGTTGTGTAGTAATTCGATCGACTTTATGCATTTTTAAGTAGTGTCTGTACACCACAGCAATGTCTTTGTTTCTGTAGTTGCAGAAATGGCAAAAAACCACCCTGTTATCCCAGTCTCCTTCTTTTATCAACGGTAAGGGCAAACCAGAAGGAAGATGTGAGTCAGATGGATGTAACTTGAATTTTTCAATTTCACCTCGCATCATGGTCGAGTACGTCATAACACGTTCCCTTGTTCCTTGATTCTTTTCATGAACCTTACTCTGATGGTTGAGTACTCCTGGTAAATTAGGATTTGCATAGTTGCACACATTGCAATAATACAGGTCCTGTGGGTGCAAATAAGGGTTATTCACAGATGTATATGCTACATCACCCTCTTTACTAACGGATGACCCTTTATTTGCGCTCTTTATCTCTGCATTGTGCTGCAAAATCTTTGAAATACTAGTCATTGCTCCATGTTTTGCATTATGATGAGAAACTACACTTCTTATATTTTGGCTTGAAAACTGACAAAGTTCACAAAAAAACCTTTGTGAAGAAGGTGATGTATTGTTTAACCCAGGAGAAAAGGCCTCAGGTTGCTGCTCAGTTGAAATGTTTTCTGAATCACAGTTGTCTTCCTTCACAGAGTATGAATGCTCCATAGACCGCATTGCCCTCTGCTCAGATTCCGTAATAGACACACCAAAAGTGGATTGTTTGATTTTATCTAATGTGATGGCTTCCTCTGGGTGACATTTTTTGTAGTGGACATGCAGGACAACAACAGACTTGTGACTGAAATTGCACTTGCTGCATTGATACACATTTAGATCCGATGGTTTAGGCGTAGAGGTTGGTAATGAGGATGCACCCTTATCCTCCTCGCAGGGTGTGGTCATCCTCTCTGTGGCATGTTTATTGAGGCTGGCGTCTTCTTGAGAAAATGTCATCTGAGCAAACTGATTGTAGTCTGAAGCAGATGAATATTTGCAGTACAACAAAGGATTGTCCACTTTTTGAGCTGGATGTTTTTCCTTGTAATGTTCTCTCAAGCTGTGCAGTGTGTTTGGGGCAAATGGACATAGAAAACACTTAAAAACTAAACTCAAGTCAGATGATTTCAGTGTGAACACATTTGGGGCCTCTGGATGATGGTCTGTGTAGTGCTTCTGTAGATCCGTCTCACTTGAATACTCAACTGGACACTCCAGACACCGAAACATAGTGCTGTGATCACTTTCCTCTTGAAGGCAGTTTGAGTTATACCTGATGTAGGGATGGTTGTCTTCATAATGAGAGAAAACTTGTGTCAGGTTTGCGGCACTATATTCACAACGCTTACAGAAGTAATCTTTTAAGGCCTCTACATTTTCACTAACGGGATCCATTTCTTGCTCATCTTCACTAACCTCAAATGAAAGTTCGGTACAATTAGAAGATTGGAGATCATTTGAGCTTTGTGGGACTTGATCCATTTCTAATTTAATTTTTTTTGAAGGAATACTTGGAGCAGTATCTGTTGATGCTCTCTTGCTAGTATTCCTAGAGACCTCTTCTTTGAAATGATCCACAGGCTTTACCAAAGCTGGGTTAGTAAATAAAAAACTGTCATTTAGTAAATATGATTTATGAACAGGTCCTTCTGCCATATCAATTGACTTTGCTGTGACCTGAAAAACGCCGCTAGAATTTGTAGGAGATTGTTCCAGAAGCAAAGTTGTTGAGTCCGTTTGTGCTGCATCATAATCCGACTTTGTTGCCGAGGCTGCACTGATGGTTTGTGGTGACTTTGTGTAATTTTTAATAACATCTGTTGTTGTGCTTTTACGTGTTGCTTTATCATTACTATCTTTATTTTCGGAGGATTCCTTGTGTTTCTTTGACAGAATGCTTATATTTGCAGAGTTTTCATTTTTCGAACCAGCTTTTGCACTGTATTTCTTTCCTCCTCCTGAACACTGTTTCTTGTGCTCTCTATAGATTTTCCAATTACAGCTTTTAAAAAGACATCTCTTACAATTGAAGGCAAAATCAGAATGGTTATAGTTATTGTCAGGCTTGGGTTTACTTAGGGACACAGATTTGAGACCAGAATCTCTGAGTGCAGCATCACTGTCGAGACCATGCACCTGGTGGAGGTGTTCATAAAGAAATATTCTGGTTTTAAAGATAAGCACACAGTGGCTGCAATTAAAAGACGTAGCAGCAGCTTGTGAAGCAGCTTCATGTAAAGTCATGGTGCCAGAGGCGTGGTGCATTGAATCTGAAGAACAAGTGAAGAATGTAAGCACTTAATTCCCTTAAACAGACTAACTGACATAACATGCATAACCTTACCGTTTTGCATCTTGCATGTCTACATGAAATCATCCCCTTGAATGCCGCCAGATGTGGAGACACCTAGAACAAAAGTTATGTATAAATATTTGACGTCCAGCAGGTTTGTGATGGTAACAAAAGTTAATTGCCAACCCAGAAGAAAAATGCAATACAAACATCTATGTAAAACTAGAATGTGCGTTCATATTAACAAATACATAGGTCGCGTATTTTATAGCGTCGCCCATCTCTCTCCTAACTTTAAACCAGACCTGCAGGAGGAAGAGTAGTTGGTCCGCACTCTAACAGTGCTTATTTTTCCTCTACATGTGCTCAATACACATTAAAATGATAAATATTTAGATAATGAATACTTACGCATGCAGTACACCGAACAATGATAAGGTTATAACGTGATGTTTCTCCCCGTTGTTTGTAGCACTTCAGCTACTCACATTTCCGCCATTTTCCCGCGGCAGAAGTGCAGTCCGACTATTCATTTCCGGTCCCTCAACAAAAGGACATTTTTGGACCAGTAAAACGAAGAAAAGTCTAAAAACCTCCACAAGGGATAAAAGAAGTGACGATCAGGCGTCAGAATAGTATTAATACCTCAATATGAAACAAAATCAACATGTCAACATCTCGGAAAGGACAGAACTAAATAAAGTTCAAATTAAATTGCAAATATCAACATTTTGGATTACTGTAAATTATAGTGTGATACATCCAGGATAAATATTTATTGACAACCATAACAGTCAATCGTCTTTTCTCATGTTGTTAATGGTTCCGAAGAATTTGTTTCCTACGGAGGATAATTGAGGCGCACCATAACAAAGGAACAAGCTCCATTAATGTATGAAAAGCTTTTCTACAGTAATTTCAAAATGATAAGAGCATTATATTAATAACTAAAAGCATGTCTCTCTTGGTAACGAAAGCGTTGTGAACGTGTATACACACACACGTATAGGGTCACATAACAGCTTGTCAGATGGGTGGGACTTGAGCAAATGAACTGTAGCTGTAACTCAAAAGAACTGCTGTGGTAAGTTAATTCTTTTGTTAACGCGCCTGTGTTTTGTTTCTTCTTTAGGACTGGCATTTCGTTCTTCAAAAGGACTGAGTGTAGCTGAACTCTGGGGCACTATGATTTTGCTCAGACGAACTAGTCAAGCAACCTTCAACCCTATTACTAGGATTCATCGTGGGTTATGTTGCCCTAGTCTGTCATACGGTTTTGTTCAAAACGAAAGAAGAAAATGTGATAGCCACCCACACTCCATCGGGTTCAGGGGAGTGTTTTATAGACAAAATGCCTTACATCCATTTGCGAAGCCT
The DNA here is from genome assembly GCA_036025475.1 of Philypnodon macrostomus. Taxonomy (NCBI): domain Eukaryota; kingdom Metazoa; phylum Chordata; class Actinopteri; order Gobiiformes; family Eleotridae; genus Philypnodon; species Philypnodon macrostomus. The sequence continues at coordinate 14,968 of JAVQKC010024586.1, read as the reverse complement.
CAGAAAACACAATATTGTGGAAGACGATGTTTGGGTTTATCTGCAGCTTCAGTCGTGAACTCAGCTCCAGCCGCTGTCCAGCCATATCTACGTTTAATGAGGCTGGACAAACCTATAGGTATGTGTAATGCTACTGTTTTACCATTGTGGTTACATAAATAGATATCATCTTAAAGTGAGCCACAAGCCTTTGTAGTGGTTGTTTTTTCATGGAAATTATTTTAATTATTATAATTGTATTTAAATTGTATGTATCTTTGTGTCTTGCAGGGACATGGCTGTTGTATCTCCCATGTACATGGAGTATTGCTCTGGCTGCTGACCCAGGATGCCTTCCACACTTAGGGATGCTTACTTTGTTTGGTACAGGTGCTTTGCTAATGAGAGGAGCAGGTTGTACTATAAATGACATGTGGGATAAAGACTTTGATAAGAAGGTATTCCTTGTTTTTATTTTTATTCTCCCTTTAGTAAAAAAACACTATAAATCAGAATGTTTCTCTTTGCAGGTGTCACGGACATCAATGAGACCCATTGCCTCAGGAGAGATCTCTCGATTTCAGGCTCTAGTGTTTTTAGGTGGACAGCTCACTCTTTCACTTGGAATTCTTCTGTGTCTCAATAATTACAGGTGCAGCTTCTGTTTAGTCAGGTCACTACTATACTGTACTGTAGCGTTATTCTTGTTGTTATGTGTGTGTTTCCACAGTATAGTTCTTGGTGCTGCTTCTTTAGGCCTTGTGGTCACCTACCCACTAATGAAGAGAGTCACATATTGGCCACAGTTTGTGTTAGGTACGTGTTCATAATACATCAACTAGATGTTTATGAAATCTTTTGAAGTTCTACAATCAATCACAATTTTTTGAAGGACTCACATTTAACTGGGGAGCACTGCTTGGCTGGTCTGCCATTAAAGGCTCATGTGATTGGTCTGTGTGTCTCCCCCTGTACTTCGCTGGAGTGATGTGGACACTGATATATGACACAATATACGCACACCAGGTAAAGAGTTGGACTTTTATTTTTTAGGGACTAACCACTTTGTAATTAAATGTACTTGATTTCTCTTTTCGAACATTAGGACAGAGAGGATGATATCAGAGTCGGTGTAATGTCCACAGCACTAAGGTTTCAGGAACAAACCAAGCCTTGGCTGAGTGGCTTCACAGTAGCTATGATTTCAGGACTGATTTTAACAGGGATAAATGCTGAGCAGACACTTCCTTATTATGCTGTACTGTCCACTGTGGCCATTCACCTAGCATATCAGGTAAAGACAATACTAAATCCAATACATTACATCTATTCTAATAAATATGCTATTACTTCTTTATTTCTGTAGATTTATACACTGGACATTAACAAACCAGAGGACTGCTGGAAGAAGTTTGTGTCAAATAGAAACCTTGGACTCTTGTTGTTTCTTGGCATTGTAACTGGCAATTTATGGAAGTAAAAAATACAGAATTGAACATTCAGTCAAAAGTATTGTCAGCATTCTCTACAATGTAACTGTTATTTACTTGTTTAAAACATACTTAATCATGATTGGATATGACTTCACCCGACAAAACAAGTAAAACATTTTAACTGTACTTAAGTCTTGATTCTGTTGCAATCACAATGCAAGTAACAATGGCTTGAGTGGTCATCCAATTCAAAGAAATAAAAACAGCTTTCTTCCAAGCTGCGGAAAGTGGTGGCAGCCAGTATATATGAATGTAATGGTCTGTTTTTACTGTGGCTGCCCATGTTAAAAAGCCTACAAAATGGAACGGAAAATCTGCACCTCTTATAAACCAGTCTACGCAATCAAGAAGCAGTGGTGGCAGACTCAGATATACGGATAAAAGACTCAATAACCCAGAAATCCCCATTAGAAAGTTCACTCCAATCTGAGTAGCCAGACAGTGAATTTTCTCAAAATCCAAGTCCTGCTGCATTATTAAGGCATTTACTCATCCGCCAATAAGTATAAAAATGTCATCTTAAAACCACTGCCATAGCCCACATGCTAAGGACACCAGAGAGAACCTTTTGATTTGGGTTAGAATTCAACAAAAGCAGAAAACAGTATTTCAGAGATTCAAATAAAAACACTTGCAATGCTTTAAGACACACTACACCTCGTGGATTAGGTGGTTGGTTGACATCAGTTCTTTTCATGAATAAAACAAAGTGATCATGGGAGCACAAAGGTCCACCAAGTAAAGTAGTGAAGTTAAAGATGTAACTGACGACTGGGAGAAGCGCTTTCTAGTTTTCCTTCAGAGATGAAGTGCTTAGGGGCAGTGAGGTAACTCTCTGTGTAAGTAACATTAATGTAGACACAGCCAAAAACATTCTGCAAAAAAAGTAGGGAAATTGAAAATTAATTCATGTGTAACAACTAGCAGGTATTGGGAGGTTTAGACACTAGGAGGCGTTAAGCACATACAGTAGTTGAACTGGAAACAATAATCTATTTTGTATGACATGATCTCAAGGATAAGATAAAAATAGGATTGAAGAAAAAATACTACACAAATCTACAGCGAATACACATGACACTGTGGAAAAAAAGAAATACAAAATTAAGGCAGAAATCTGACTCTTTGGGAGGGACCTAAGTAGTTTAAACTAACATTTATTTGTATGTATTTTTCATTAGTTTGTAATTATGTATTATTGAACTTTAATTTTGTTATTATGCAAATAAAGTAAGAAAACCTTCCACCACAGCTTTATATGGTTTATTATGAGATTGATTAGCCTACTAGCATCTATATGTTCCTGAATCCACAGTAAACAGGTGCAATGTCCGTGCTTGTATCATAAAGTTTCCCCAATAAGAGCGCATTTGTAAATATCCTTCAGATTGAGGTACCTTGAGTTGTCAATCTCTGTACTGCAGAAAGAGGTGCCAGAATGTTTTGTCATAACATCTGCATTTCAAACACTCAGGAGTGTGTATGCACAGTGCAAACCAGCAGAATAAAGATGAAAGCAGAAGTGCACTGGACATCCCCATCGTGACGACTGCCAGGACACATCCTCCAACACACATGTACAGAGAGTGACAGACGTTAAGGCTGAATATATCAATGAAAATGATACATACATTACCTGTGTCTCAAAGAAGGATAACCATGGTAAGAAAAAATATATGCCACTTACAGTGGTCATGGATGTTCTGTTGTGGGAGGGATGTAATATCATTCTGTTGATATTGTGTCTGATTTTTCAAAAAACATTATTCAAACAGATCTCAAATGTATTCTGATTAACACTGAACATGCTGTCTTGTGTGTACACCATGTCGTTTTTTTAATATCATATCCAAGAGTAAACATAGAGTATCTTTATTTAGATAGATATGTGACCCAAAAAAGCCCAGGGTAAGATAAAACCCTTTTGAATAATGCATGAGTGAAGATGGTGTTGGTTCCTCCACGTCACACTGAAGGTAGCCGTGTTCCTTAGGTGGATGTCATGAACATTACTTCAGTTGCTTTAACTGCAATGTTGAAAAATATTCCTGAATATATGCCTAAAACACTTAAAAAATACAAATGTGAATCAAGCATCATATTAAAAGATAGTATGATAGTGTAGCCTTGTTTTATTTTACTGCCAGCTTCATTATGACCACAAGAGAAGAATTTCATTTTTACCTCCGCCAAGGGAGGAGGGTTTTCGGTAACTTTGGTGTCTGTGTGTCTGTGTGTCTGTGTGTCGCAAAAAGTTGCACTGAGAGCAACGTTGAGGGGAATTTCACTAGAAAAACTGTACAAGGTGTAACCTGGGCTTAAAGATGTGGAAACTTGACATTTGATTTGGGTACTTCTGAATATTATTACATATTTAATTAATAACGGGCCAAAATTGTGAACGCAATAACTCAAAAAGTCTTTGCTGGATCTTTTTCAACTGTTGCACACAGGTACACATCATGAAGATGCAGAACTGGATTGAGTTTGGTACATCTTCAATTAATGACAATTAAATAAATCACAAATTAATGTTTTGATGCACTTTTATTGAGCCAATAATCCTGCTGAATATAAACAAAATCTCATGAATGTTGTCACATTGATCCGGGCTAGTGTATACTTAATGTACATAGGCACATTACAGAGGTAAAAAAAGAATGCCTCTATAGCGCCCCCATGTTTATTACCCCTATGGGACCCTGGACACACTTACTTTGGCAGAGAGCAATGAAACTTGGTACAGTGATTCTCCACAGTGTACCCAACATAAAATATTATTATGACCCCAACCTACGCTAGCCTGGTTAGGAAACATTAGTGAATGTTTCTCACATTGTATGTTTATTTAATGTACACATTAGTAACAGTTAGCATTTTGGATAGTGGCAAAATTCCTGATTTTTGGTTTTACTGGACAAGTCCTCACAGAATTGTTGATGACCACAATATTTTTTATTGTCTGCTCAGAATTATTATATCCCAGAAACACTACTTTTTTTGTAAAGCTATGACAAACATTTTAAAGGGTCCATACTGTACTGTGAAGAATATACATGCAAAGTAATCTCACACCCCCTACTGGTCATTGTAGGACACATTTTGTTTCAGATGCCTGATGATTGCAAGTTTAATACTACATAAAGTCAATTCCCTGTCCAGAAAATGAGCTGTGTCCAGATCATGCATATATTTAAAACATTGTCTTGGCGATAGACGATAGATCGTGAACTTGCAGTTGTTCCTTGCTCATTGTGTTACAGCTCACAATAGCAAGCTGCTCATATTATTAGCGTGGTTATGGCACCCCACATTTAGACCATGGTCTATGATGCTTTTAATACCCAGTCCACATAACACAGATTCATTTAGAGTGGCTGTTTAAGACTCTCTAGACGGGGGTTAGACTCTCAAAACCAAAGAACAATAATTAGCTCATAGTGACTTCTCATAACATAATACAATGTGGCTCATTGTTCATGGGATCAGATTATTTGTCATACCAGTAAACCTGGGATTTTTTTACACGGTCTATCTGTCTATTGATTTGATAACATAAAGCATAACATATTTGAAAGCATTCTAATAAATATATTAATTTCAGAAAATATATGTGTTTTGTTAATGGCACAGCTGTGTATATTAATGTAATGTAAAGCACATTCAGTGTTTATCTACTGAATTGTCAGTACAGTAAAAACTTTCTAAGAAACATTAGATTAGTCTAATAATTGCATTGAAGTGCAGCGGCTCTCAACTTAATTCTTGATTGTTAAATCAATCAGTTTTTACAACCAACATTTTTTAAAAGATTATTGGTATGCCAGTTCTTATCTAAGCAGCGTTTAGGCTCTTTTCTAGCGGGCGAGACACTAGTGTACTTCAGCATCTGAGACTCTGTACACAAAGAATAAATATACCACACAAATCTCCAAACATCTTTAAATCTATAATCTCAGTTAAATGCACATTTCATGCACATGCATTCATACTGTAGCAGTGGAGCCTGTTATTTTCATTGTAGATTGTAATTGCCCTCAATTGATTGTTAACTAAATGCAGTCTCTTCACAGGTGTGTGCTTGAGCCTAATGAACTGCCTCTACAAAAATCCCCTCTTCAGCCAAACCTTCTCCAGGAAACACCTGTATTTACAATTCATAGCAATAAACAAATAAACATATTCAAAATAGTTGATGCAAAAGTGTATTAAAATAAGCATATGAAAAACACTGTCTTAGAGAGAGAATCTAGCTTCTTCCTTGTGCTTGTCTTTTTGCGACTCGTCTCAATGTATGGTCTAAATAGGACAAATGATTTCTATGGGTTTTTTATGGGCGGCTTACACTGCCAAACCCCACATGGGCAGTTGTAGATATCAGATACTCCTACATTGCTGTAACGTAGTTGTGTTTAACATGTGTACAAGTTAATTCAGGGTGCTATATCTAAATATAGCTTGAAATCTGACATAATGATTGAAATCTGACATAATGCAACACAATAAACAGGTGTGTGGCTATAGGTTACTTGACTTGCCTATTATTTATAGGCCAAAGATCCGCCCCCAATAGCCTCTTCCACATGATTGCTATCAGAAGGCCGCTGGGAAGCTGATAGTGAGCAGTGGTGGAGGAGTAGGAGGAGAGATAGTGGTGGTGGGGGATAGAGCAGGAGAGGACAGTCAAGCACTTCACTGGCACTGGCACTGACACACAACGCACCCACAATATCTCTCGCATACATAGCACTGGAGCACCTGCTGTAAAGAAACTGAAGAAGCGCTTCGAGCCAAAATGGTTTCCTATGGCTGGCTGCTGGCCCTCTCTTTGGCAGCGCTAACAGGTAAAAAATAAAAGTTACTCTTATTTTAACAATTTCCTTTTAGCTAATCTGTAGCACTTGTTGTGTGTGGTAGGAGCTTGTAAAAAGTGCCTATTCATTTTCTTAGCACAGCCTCTTGTGGCCCAACAGATTGCAAGTAATGGCCTTGATTGAATTACTCATCTTGTTCGTCCTCTTATTAGACAGGTCCCACTTAATGTGATTGATATCCTTTTTGCCTTGTGCACACTTACAAGTGGAGTGTCCTTTACAGAGAGTGACTGACTGATAAGTGTTCCTTTGAATTGTATTGATTTTTTTGGAGAAGATGTGGAGCCAGAAAGAGCACCTCAAACTAACTCTATTAATCTGACTTGTGCTTCTTCTTCCAGGATTCAGCTCTGGCTATGGAGGCACTGAGAGAAACTGCTCCATATCTCCCCCAGTAAGTTCACGTTCTCATTCAGGAACATGCTTTTAACAGCACATGCCTCACTGTTAATGATTACAGTGGGAGAGAAAGGCAGCAAGCATTCACTCTTTTTTTGTGTCACATTTTATTAAGTTGCATTTTTTTTGTAACATGTATCTTTTTGCAGTACATCCCCAGTACAGCTGTCAACAGCACTCTAAAACTGCGGGATCTCCGAGACAAAATGCGCTCCTTGAATATTTCTGCATACATTATCCCCAGCACGGATGCTCACCTGGTACGGCCCGTTGACCATCTTCATAATTAATTCATCGGGGACTCTAAGCATATGTTTGATTAAAAATGTGATATCATTTCTGCTATTTTTCATCAGAGCGAATATATTGCACCACGTGACGCCCGGATGACCTTCATGACCGGCTTTAAAGGCTCAGCAGGTACATTCTTCTTCTTCAGTCCTCCTCCTCCTTTTCCTCCCGATGACTCAACTCCCCACATTTGTAGCTCGGCGACTTTCATCCCACATCCTAACAACGCTGCATCTTCTGCCATTGACTTTCACTAGATGCATTTTGTAAAAGCTTTTCATATGTAACAAGAGATTCAGTGCATATTTCTGTTCTGTTGTATTCATGAAAGAGAAAACGTACCTGAAATGTATTTGTCTCACAGTGGGGGAAATAGTTTTTGCAACAGCAGAACAGCATTGTTTAACAAAAGTAGCCAAATCCAGTGACGTAAAACTAGGAAATTATATAAAAACACGTCTATTATCAAAAAACTACAATGTAATATCACATTGAATTATAAAAGTCTATTTCATAAAGGATTTGGGAATGACTGAGCCGTTAATATGTAACTGTATATGACACAATTGACTGTTCACTTGCTGAATGACAATGTCAAGATTAGCTGACTGTGATTATGTAAGCGGTGCACATATTCAGTGTTTTCTCCTGACCTTCTGCCCCACCGCACACACATCAATATGTCTGTTTTAGTTGTCCAATCACGCTTCATACCAAGGCTTTGACATTTACAAGCATTATTCACTGTCACCACCGTCCACTACTAACTTCTCCTCAGGCACTGCGGTGGTAACCCGGACCAACGCCGCTCTCTGGACGGACAGTCGCTACTGGGTTCAAGCTGAACGTGAGATGGACTGTAACTGGGAGCTTCAAAAGGATGGTGAGGAAATCTTATGACTGCACGTGATACATATAGATAAAATTAGCCTATGAAATGCCAGGCAAGTCACAGTCAATGACAGAAATTACACAGTGAAAATATGTTACACAGAATCTGTTGAGGTTATGTGATGTGTTTACAAAGTTAATAAACACAAGTCAAAAATACAGTTAACTAATAGTTACAAAAAGATACTAACTAATGGTTACAAAACTGACCATACATTGGCTAAAATCTATTAACCCATTTTAGATGCATGTTAGCATCAGTTCGAGAAGTTGTTGACGATGCTTGTTGGGTGTGGGTGGTATAGATCTATTTCCGAGATATAGTTACTGTATAAGTAAGTAATATGCCTAATTGTGACTAATTATGCTCACTTGTAGTACTGCGTTCTGTCCAGTTAACAGCAGTTCTTTGATGTGTTATATATATTTAGCTAAAATCAATTTAAAGCAATTTTTTCACCAGCAAATACTGTATATTTACACTTATTTGTTGAGTTGACCTGTCCATAAGTTGAAATGCCTAGTCAGCCGATATCACATCACATCAGGTCAATACATTCAGTCATAAAAATACAGTATGACTTCAAATTTAAAACCAAGCATCAGAATGAGGAAGAAAGATGATTTAAATGACGTGACGTGTCTGATGGACTGTTCTGTTCATCAATTACTGATGATCTATTGAGAATCTCTGCACAAGATCACAATTAAACATGTTCTCCACAGCAGTAGAAAACCACACCGGTCTACCTAATAAAGTGGACAGTGAGTGTCCATGTTCAGATATTCTGTGATTGTATTACTTATAGTGAACATAGAGATGTCAGCCTGATACAAAGTATTATTGAAGGGTATGTAAGAGTTGTAAGAGTCTGCTCTGCTGTCTCTGAGATGTAACGCTTACGTGCCCAAGTTCAGATGGTGAAGACTGAATGGTAAAGTCCACCAGGATTTGGCCAGTTCACGTCAAACAGTATTTATTACAAGTTCAGAGATAGAGTAGACACGTAAAGTTTGTCATGATCATGGAGCCACACTCAGCCAGCCAAACACCGTTCTGAAAGTGACCTCCTGATCTAAAGTAAGGACTGATTTTATCAAACTCCGAGTCTTCTCCCATTGGTTGGTCATACGCAGATATGATGTCATCTTCTTCCTAAATCGGCCTATTGTTAACACTAGCGATCCACTTGCATTCACTCAGTACACTGAGTTAACATCTTGACCTTAGTGAGAGGAGGAATGAGGCACACAAGGAATGAATTACGACCTGGGAAATAATAGGGAGTACTTTCACTAGAGCAAAGTTATTTACTAGTAGCCCCTTGACTAAGGTTTACTGTAAGCATAATGTAGTGTAAGCGTGCCATCCTATCAAAAGACTGCACACTTGAAGTATTGAGCTAAGTGGCATCCAAAAATTGAGTGAGAATTGAGATGGCGGGGTGAGAGGATATAAAATGGGAGCGGAAAATGGTACAAAAATGTAAATATTAGCCCAGAAGAAAATAGTGAGCAGCGAATGAACTTAAATAAAAAGACAGCGAGCGTTTCCATGGAAACCACCAGTTTGAAAATCTTCACTGCTGCCATTTTACCGCTCCACAATGACTTTATTTCATTTTTATTAATTCCTATCTTTCACCCATGGCTCTCTTGGTGCGGTGAATATTTGAGATGGATACTTATGCAGGTCAGTCTCTTAGGTGCAAGACCCCAAAAGCGACAAGAACAAGACTGGAATATGATTCTGTTAAGGACAGCGAAAATGATGTTAACTTCTGCCAGTTCATCTTTTTGTATAGTGCTGGGGATTTGGTACATTCAGCGAAGTAGGTTGAGACTGTGTCTTTTGTGGGACATACACATACCAGTATTCATGATTATAATATTTTATGGTATAAGGTAAAAACAACATGTATGTAGCATGTATTTTTGTTTGATGAAAAAATACATATTATCTATTAATCTTCTTACGCCTTTTCCTGTTGACTGGTGCCTATTCCCGTTCAATTATGGGTCTTAGGCAGGGTACACACAGAACAATGGCCATTTAGTCGCAGTGATGAGACATACACAGACAGAAATCTCCGTTATTTTCCAATTAATTCAACAGGGGCAATCTAGATTAACCAATTCTCCTAACACATGCATGTCTTTGGGCGGTGGAAAACCCAGATCACTAAATGCCAAAGTACACCCCAAAAAATACAAAGACAAAATAAACGTACCAGTATTAAGAAGTGTGGACCTTGTAGAGATGTTGATTTCTTGCAGGAGCTCCAGGGTCTCCGTGTGAAAGAGGCGAATAGAAGAGCCCTCAGAAAAGGCCATCCACACTCCTCCGCCGGCCCTTGCCATGTGTGCCACGCTCACCATTGGGTCAGGATGAACTTCAAACGTCTGAAAAAGAAATTACAAAGAATAAATATTTCATGACGTCATTGGGACTGCACAACATGTGAGCCAATGTTTGTTTGTTTTTTAAACTTAAGTAACCAAACGGCTCAGAGGCATAGCTGTGAAAAGCTGTTAAAAAATTAGACCAGAGACAAGAATAAGACCAGGACTAAACCAGAACTAAACAATGTGTGAATTAGCTATAAACATATATAATACAATTTTACTCTTTCAGTTTATAATGACCAGAGATATTGAGGTATATATAACTTAATACATGTAAAAGCTAGAAAGAGGCACCAAAACATCTCGATGAGTTGCGTAAAACCCCCTCAGTCTTGCTGTACGTATCCTACTCTTGGTTACTCTGTAAATAAAAAATAAAAAAACTCTCCTAATTTTGTAATTTACAGAGTTTCTGAAGCAGTGGGCATGTTTTTGCATCATTCCCCCGGCTCCCATCTTTTTTAAGTGCACAATAGAAAAGAAGGGTTTGAGGCACAGACTCTTAATGAGTAACTAAGTATAAATGCAATAAGCCTTATCATGGGGGCACATGCAGCCCCCAAGGTCCAAGGCGTGACAGGGGCTGGTTTGGGCATCATCTTAGAACCCCTATCACTGTCAATGCACGAGCTGCACCTCACCCGGGCAATTAGTCAGTCGGCACCCAGCCCTCTCAACGCGAGTGCACTGGCGGATTAACACCTGTTTGTGCGCCCTTGCCAATGGGTCCAGCTTTGTTTGAAATTAGGCAAAAAGGGAAGAAGCCTTTGATGTGTCTTTCCATTTAAATGAATCCTCAGCTGCAGATGCATGCTACGTCTGGGACATGGAGCCAACAAACATAAGGTATCTGTAATAAAAGCACATTTCACTAAAGTAAGTAAGGCTATAGGTGCATTAGGCCATTAGCCCATGCTCTCTCACCTGAGAGCATGCCCTATACAGTGAATAGGCCAGGTTATTGTCCTGACTTGACTCTGTATACTGTATCCTCCTTATTTTCTTTTCAGGGTTGGCGGTTCGGAACTGTGCTTACTGTTGTTGTGTCCTTGGCCAAGACACTTAACCCACATTGCCTAAGTATGAATGTGGTTGTGTGTTTGGAGTGTCTGTGCAGAATGGCAGCCATGCCTCCACTGGTGTGCCCCAGGGCAACTGTGTCTACAAAATTAGTTTACCACCACCAGTGTGTGACTGTGTAATGGATGAATAATGGACTCAAAATTGTAAGTGCTTTAAGAAAGCCTTGGGCATTGTAAAGTGCAATATACATATAGTCCATTATTATTATTATTAAAGACTGTGGACAACAATGGTATGGTATGGTTCAGGTTTCAGGTTTTCAGGTTTCAGTTTATTTGTCATGTGCACATTCAACACAGGGTCAAAAAATGCAATGAAATGCTTTGGATCAGAAGAACCGTTAGACTCGCTAAGTCATAAAGTACTAATAACACACAGTACATGGTAAAAAGGTGTGCAAAAAAGAGATAAGTAGCAATATATGTTTATTATATTGCTACTTATCTCTTTTTTGCACACTTTCTGTCTATGATTAAATGTTTTACCAGATCAGTATGCCAAAAAGTGTTAATAGCATAATTTGAGGTCTTGCACATACCCTTACACAAGTAGGTTAGGTGCAAAAGAAGAAAAAACATTAACAAAGAAGTGCTTAATATTTTTTCTATTTAATCACTATACAAAGTCATAACTCTAACAGACAGTCCCAGCTCATTCTCATCTGACTATGTATACAGACACGATTGTACCATATTGAGTGCCGTATGTTTAGTAAAACCACAGGGAAGTATAGCTCATAATAGAAAATACAAACTGGACATACAATATCATAGATGCAGTCATTCATTTTACATTGGATTTCATTTGGGCCATCACAGACTTATTCTAATTTACTCTCTGTGAACGCTTCAATGAACTAAGACAACTACTGCTGCAAACTGTCAAGGTTAAGGTATACTTTATTGTCCCCTTAGGGATATTTTGTCTCTGTATTTGACCCATCTGTCAATGCTAGGACAACCAGTCAGGAACAGAGGACCATGAAGTAAAAAGTAGTCTACATATCGTCACCTTCTTAAGAAGTATGGCCACTATACAGAACACACTGTGGACAAACTGTAAAAAATAATAAAGTCTCCAGGTCAATGAAAACTGCTCTGTGTCAAATCAAGGATAAGCCACAAGCCACAACTGTTGGTCCCAACCAGCCGCCTGGTATTAGGCTGCTAAATCCAGCATTGCTTACTGAGATGAGGTGCTCACTGAAGCCTGACAGTAGTAATGTGCCCTTTACACTCAACTCTGCACTGTCACACCAATAGCAACATCCGCATTCTCAAGTCTATACAGCAGCGAGGACAACAGGTAAAGACACAAACATTATGGTCTCAACAGGTGATAGCTTTTAATGGCATTTATACGGCAAGATGCTGCTCCAAAATGCCACCAAAAGTTTAACAAAAACATTGCATGATAAAAATGGTTTTGGGGGAATAAATGAAATGCATGTATTACTATGTCAAAACACATACCCATATATCATATTCTTCCAACAAAGTGCATCTCCAGTATGTGTGTCCTATGTGTCCTCCTCCCATGAAACAAACAGGCACAAGTCAAGAGGGAGTAGAGTGGATGTGTGAGTGATAGGAGAAAACTGGTAGAAACAGAAAATGTAATGGGAAGAGGAAGGAACAAGGGCTGCCAGTCAGTACTGATCAAAGTCGGTACGCCCATGTGTGTCCTAGTCGGTTAAGTCTTAGGTGTTTGGGCATGTCTTGCTAGTGTCGAAAGCTAGTGGAGCGAGCTAATACTGCACAACTCCACAACACTCCATCAATGCCACAAGCTTCAGAGAGGGTCTACTTACTCACAAACTAGTGATACTTACATCGACACACTCGGCGAGATGCTTTGTTACTTTTGTGTGCATTCTTGTGACCTTCTACACACAAATATACAATTTCGAAAACATCCTTTGGAAAACCTGTTTACCTCTATCATGTTGTCAAAAAACATAAAACATTCATAGAGAGCATTTGCACACCTGGAGAAATAGAATAAACAACGGCGGTAGTCATGCCACAGGCTTCTAGGCAAACAGTGATTACAGAGTTCAAAAATATTGCTAAAATATTTAAATCTCATATTCTGAAAAGATATAAAATTAATTTTCATCATACATTGCTTTCAAGCTCTACAATTTGACCTAGATAATGTTCATGTTAGCCATACTCATACATACACTTAATTAACCTAATTAACAACAACACAGATTTTGATTGAACTTAAACACTGCCTCTACATCATTATACATTTGAATTGCAAACTTGACTGATTATATAGGTTCTGTCGGGAACACAAGCTATTACTAACAAAACATGTGACTCGAAATAGCTTCTCATGAATAAATGTGAATAATTGTCTGTGCATGTCTCTGTTTGAGCCCCATACGAGTTAGTGTACCCTTTCTAAGTCCCATAGTTGATGGTTAGGGTTCTGTGACCTGTCGCACCTGATGAGAATAAGCATTAGAAATAATAAAGATGATGTTTGTTATGATAAGTGTGTAGGGAGAAGTAAAATTGAATAAAAACAAAGTGTGACCTTGTGCGCAGTTCAATGTTTCATCATCAACATTTTAAAGGGCACTTTTTTCCTAGGGCAGAGTGTGGGTAAAACGATGTAGCCGCTGGCACTAGCATGCTGTGACATATTCAGCTTTTCTCTATGGACCAAATCAGTGTAATCATTAGCAGCAATAAACGCTGGACCTCTGCTCCCTCTAAGCGACATTTGAGCAAGTGCATTTGGGGATTATGGTGCCCGTTGGTTAGAAACTTCAACACGTAGGTCTAGAATATAACATTTCTTTCTTTTTACATTGATTTTAATGTCTGCTTTATTTCCATATATTAGCATTCAAATAAACTGGTGTGATTAGAATGATGAATAGATTTCATTGGGGATTGGCCCAAAATCGTGTTTACATTCAAACAATCAAAACATCATTTTCATTTTTGCAGTTCTGAGTGATTATAGCTCACATATTCAAACTTGTCTGTCACTTTCCAAGAAGATTTTTTATTGTGGGGGTTTGTTTAGGTTATAATTTTGTTGTAGTCCCAGAAGAGTGGGGTGTGTGCATAATCCAAAAGCGTGGTGTAGGGAATAAAATCCTATTTGTGTTGATCATCCCCAGGGTTTCTTTCTTTCTTACAGTATCCTGAATGCAGACATAGATATAGATATTTGTCTATAGCAAAATAGGAAAAAGTTTTGGAAAATAAGTAGGAATGTTGTTAGGCCTATTTTAGTGTAGCTCCCCGTTAAAACCGTTCTCCAACCACCCCAAAGGAAGGTCATATATACAGTATCAACCAGGGCAAGACAAGGACTAAACCAGGCCTCAACCAGGTGTTGTAAAAACTGGGTCTTGAGGTATCTAGCCCCTCACAGGCCTCGCTCACCTGACAGGTTCTTTCAGCTGATGTAGAGTGTTGGAGAATCATTCAAAGACGCTCTGGTAGAATAATATAGTTTATTATAAAACAGAGTGAAGCCAATTACAGACATGAGTCCGGTTGTCTCAAAGCCAATAGGAGAACACAC
>JAVQKC010024567.1:0-14345 GCA_036025475.1 Philypnodon macrostomus | reverse complement strand
TTCACCACAGTGTCTGCATGTAGTGTCCAGGACAAGTCCTCACTGATGTGTACGCCGAGGAACTTGAAGCTGCTGACCTGCTCCACCTCGGCGTTGTTGATGTAGATGGGGGGATGCTTTTCTACACGCTGTCTCCTGAAGTCCACGATTATCTCCTTAGTTTTGCTGACGTTCAGAGAGAGGTTGTTTTCCTGACACCAGTTGGTCAGTGATTTCACCTCATCTCTGTAGGCGCTCGCATCGGTGTTGGTGATGAGGCCTAGGATGGTGGTGTTGTCAGCAAACTTGAGGATGATGTTGGAGCTGTGTCTGGCGGTGCAGTCGTGGGTAAACAGGGAGTACAGGAGTGGGCTTAGAACACATCCCTGGGGTGTACCGGTGCTGAGGACTAGTGTGGAGGAGAGGTGACTGCCGATTCTCACCGCCTGTGGTCTGTTAGTGAGGAAGTCCCAGTTCTCATCTTTCCTAAAGCGTTTACACTTTTGAATAGCTCCAATAATCTATGTTTTGTGATGTCTTTAGAATGTATTGACACTTCCCAACCACCACAAAGCCTTTATAGCAACATAAACAATAGCTACTGAATTCTAACATAAACAGTTTGTCTATTAAATAAAAAAAATCTGTTAAAGGAGTACAATCTAAAAGGTAATGGTGGTAACTAACCTGGTCTGCGTATTTGAGTTTGAGGCAAGAGATGACCTGTCCTTCCAGCTCAGTGTCGGCTGTGGCCTTGTTGAGGATGGACTGACAGAATTTAGGGATGTCAGCTTTACAGGCCTTTCTCAATACTGGATTTAATCTGTAGTCTGAACAATACAAAGAAACTTCTTAATGATTGTACTATTGCAATTTTGAATCAATTCTTGATTTTATTCTAATTTCTTACCTGTGTTCTGTGTTATCTGTCGTTTGGTGATCATCTGTTTACATTTGGGATCCATCAACTCACTGTTCTTGTTCTGCTTTAAGCACTGGAGCATGTTCTTGCCCTCCGACTCTGTGCAAAACCGCTAAAAAAAAACAAAAGAAAAACAATTATATCACAATTCAACCATAGACCATTTAGGACTTTATTGTAAATTCTTACCCTGATCATGTGCTTGCAGACCCTCATGAGTTGGTAGTCCAGTTCTGGGTCGACCATCTCAACTTCCTGAAGCTTGAAGATCCTTTGGTGGCATCTCTGTGTGAGCTGTCTCTTGTTCTCTTTTAGACACTCAATGACCTACACAACAAAACCAATAAAAGGCATAGGTATTCAATTCAGTTTGAATAATAATCCTAAATAAAAAACAAAATGTATAGATATATTGTATACTGCCTAAAATACTAATTACGATACATTAATGGTATACAGTTTTGTAATTCTAGATCAAATGCACAGATTTTGAAGGTACTTGATAATTAAAGCCATTGATTGCTTCGAGGCTCGTTTCTAAAGTGAAGCTTCAAAACACTGTGTTGAGGCTTCAAAGCCCTCTGATCGCCATCTATTGAAAAGAACTGGTATTGCATTCATGAACATGGTGATTTTTTTTTATGTAAATAGGTTCCTGCTATAATTGTAACTGACCACTAGATGTCACTGGAAGCCTTCTAATGACGAGTCTTTTCCCAACACACTCAAGAAGAAGCGCCAAAAGCGTCACAATATTTCATTTGCCAATCTCTGATGAAATCCATTGTTTTATGACTGAAGGCTGAATTCTCCACAATCTATTTGGTGTTTGACAAACAATTTCTTCCAACTATGCACTACAGCAGTCGGTAAGGGTGCCTGGATTTATAATATGCTACAGGTCCACACCAACTGGGGATGAACATACATATTTGGAACATACATAATTGGAAAACTATTTAAATGTGTAAATGTAAAAGCCAGTGAGTGTGTATTGATTGAGTAGTTGGTGGTTTGGTGCAGTCTGACCTGTGCATTGCCGTAGTTGACGTTTTGACACAGTTGCTTGATGTCTTGTCTGCAGGAGTCATACAGCTCAGGGTCCAGGCGGATGTCCTCAGACTAAAGTAGACGTTTCAGAGAGATTTAATGGATTTAAGAAAAAACACACAGACTCAAAGAGACACAGAGGAGCCTTGGATGAGAACTGGCTCAGACCGGATTTTAAAAATATCACATAGAGCTTCAGTGAGAGACTGACAGACACAGTACGCTCTGAATACAAATATGAACCGTTTGTGCTCTCAACTGACCTTTTAAAAAGGGAAACTAGGCAACTTTTTACTGTAACAAAACTTTAGTCAATGTGATCCTAAATGAGTTGTGGGGTGAATGAAGCTTCCTTGCTATAGGATGAATGTCCCTGGAAGTCTCGCCAAAACCACAAATTGCTTTTAAAACAGGCTTTTATAGCGAGAGCTCCAAGAGATAAAAAGATGCAAAACTGACGCAGACCTGGTGTTTTTGTGGTTGAACAGTAGCTTTATGATAGTCTATAATCTGTGTATAAAGTCTATATTCTTTATGTTTTTACGGTGGACAGTGCTAATCTCTGAAACTGTTGGGGGAGCTCTGTGAAGGAGAAATGTGACCAAAACAGGGAAAAGTTGCATAGTTCCCCTTTAAGACTTTGCTTTCGGTTCATTGGGCATTTTGTGGGTGGCTGGAACCAATCCCAGTAACTATGGGCCTTAGGTGGGGTACACCCTGGACAACGGTTAGTTAATCGCAGGGCTGACACAGCGCCATAGACAGATACACACTCAAAAACACTCATTCAACTAACCATAACCTCTGCCTACCACTGTGCCACAATTCGCTCAATGTTTTAATCAATATCTTACCAATTTTACAGATATTTAAAAAGTACATAAAAATATAAAAAGATATATACCATTTCAACCTCCTCGACTCGTAGCTGTTTCCGACATTTGACCGAAACCCTCTGCTCCTTCACGTCCTGCAGAGTATCGTTCCTCACAGTGGTGCTCAAGCATATCACTACATCCACCCTGGACAAGAGGACATGGTATGGATTGATCAATATTACACTTACAATTACAATTCCTTAATATGTGTGTTTTATTTAATGTTATTGAAAATGCCAAAAGGTAATCATTTCTATTGTAACTTTCTACTGTATTTCTGACAGGCACACTGGGATTTAAAAAATTCAAATTCTGGTTTAACTAAGCAAATGGAACCCAAAGAACCTCCTGTAGCTGGTCAGGTCAAGGGTTAACTACATTATGTGCCCAGAATGAGGTCAGCTGACTACCTGAATATACTTAATGACCAGGGTATTCCAACAATGGATTTTTTTTTTCTCCCTGGTGGCACGGGCATATTCCAAGATGACAATGCTGGGATTCATCTGGCTCAAGAGTGGTTCAGGGAGCATGAGACATAATTTTCTCACATGGCTTGACCACCACAGAGTCCAGACCTTAACCCATTGAGAATCTTTAAGATGTGTTGGAGAAAACTAAAGACAGTCCAACGAAATATTGTCTGACTTAATTTTTTCTGGGCCAGGCAGTGTAAATACTGATACTAAATGTTTCAGTTATATTATTCTGAATAGAATCTCTAAAGCTGTATACCATAAAGAATAACTGTGAAAGGGGAAAATAAAAAGACGTCAATACAAATATTTCAGAGCCATCTTGTCGAGATACCGCAGTGATAAAAGGCTCACAAAATATGAAACTTTGCCCGTTATCAGATAAACGGGCTGATAATGACTTTCTATTTGGTCTTACTTTTTCTTGATGTTGGGACACAGCTTGAGGACGTCTTCTTTGCAGGCAGTTTTGAACTTGTACGAGAACCGGAAATCTTTTATCTGAACCTGAAGGGAATAAATGAGGCACACAGAAAGAGAGATTACAATCAATGGCCAACTCGTGATAAGACACTAAACCAGCAGCACTAAAGGCTAGAGGCTAGTACTAGGGGTGGGCAATATGGTGAACATATAATATTATGATTGACACCCCTAGCTTGTACCATTACCAAAACGCTGGTATCAAGCCCATATTGGAGTTATAGCAGTGAGCTCACCAGCTGGAAGTGTGTCACTCCCACCAGACACTTCTCATTCATCTCTTTCTCGTGTTTGTTTTGGACTAGGCACTCCATCAGGTCTCCAGTGTCGATCTGATTATCTGCCACCTCCTGATGGGGAAGAGAGGAAGTGACAAATCATGATTGGATCGGAGTCTAAACTTCCTGTTGTTCCATGTCTTATGTAGGTCACGAGTCATTAAAATAAAAATGTATATAGTGAAATAAATTAAAGATATAGTGAAACTTGAATGTGTAGCTATCAGATTTACAGAGGACTGATTCAAATCAAATAAATTATATAATGAAAATCTAAAGTCATTTTCCCTATTTCTGTACCAAAACCTTTTAATGTGTTTTTGTTTTTTAAGATGGCAGACGAGGACTTCCAAACACGGTAGTCATGGCAACCGACTGTACAATCAAATGCTATAAAGGTTTAATAGACTGATAATGTGAATTCTAAAGTTTGTGCAGAATTTGAACTACTTTCTGAATTACTAGTTTATCCAGTATGTGCAGACAATTATTGAAAAACAAGGGTCAATAAAGTGCCATAACTTAAGCAATTGGCTACATTGTAGGAATAGCTGAAAATAAAGTAGAATAGAGTGTGGACTTACGTGACAGTGGGTCTGGATGACTGGTTCACAGGCTCTCATCAGCAGAGCCTCAATCTGAATATCCTGCAAACATAAACCATGTGACGCACAACACAGCTACCTGTACATGATTTATAACTAATTATTTAATTTCATTATTACGTAAGCATAACATTTAACATGTACCAAAAAGGGGTTGTGACATATCCCAAAAAGCTTTATGTACTGTACTACTTTGAGGATATAATTTTAAACCTCCAACAGCCCTAATTATGGGCTACTAAAATGTCCCCGCCTCATCAAATCCTGTGACATCTCTTTCTTTCCTTTATGTAGCCATCACAATACACCCGTCAGTGTCAAATCGTCATGGTCGTCCATTATTCCGGTTTCAAGGTGACAAAGGCCGAGCAACAGCAAACTAGCTATAATGATGTCCCTAAGCCTGTATTTCCACACCATTTATTTTAGATTAGTGGTAACATTTCTCACTAGAATCGCCTCTGTCCGTGCCTTTCTAGACTTCAGTATAGTAAATTCAAGTTAATACTGGTGAATATAACTAACAGTTAATGCTTTTGTGCTGTGATAGTCACTTTTGATTAGGTAATGGCACACCTGTGGACAATAAGTAACTTTAGAGATAATTATTGTCTGTTACTGACTGTTGAATACACCACATGGCAGTCAGAAAACACTAGGGAAGATCTTCTTTGCAATGGTAAACAGGTTACAAGGTAAAATAACTATTCCCAGTCATACAGAGACAATTATTGAGCAACGCCAAATACAATGTTTACCTCTGACTCGAGTTCGGTGAGGTTCCCCACTACGTCTCTACAGTCTGACACCAAGTCCTCCAGATGGTCTTGTAGACACTCCAGCTCCTGTCCCGCCTCAGTCTTCTCACTGCACCATTTCCCCAGGTCCGTCATACAGCGCCTCTGCAACTCAGGGTCCAGCTTCACGTCCAGCGCCCTCTGGTGGAGGATCCTCTGCACCTCCACCTTACAGTCTCTGGACAACTACAATGGGATGATGGGCGTTAAAACAGAGTTAAACAGGTGTTAAATGTACAACTAAAAGGTGTTCCTTTTTCCCATTAAGGTTTTTAAATCAGATGCTCCACCTATGGTCTATCATATTTGTCTTGGACTATATTAAGTACTCTACTGTTGGACATTATAGGCATTAATATTTACGTATTCATTTAAACCAGCAATTAAGTTTAGCAATCCAGGTATATATTTATATAATATTTATTAAGCTTAGAATATTCATTTTTCCAGTGTCATTTTTAAAAAGCACCCAGAGCACGCAGACCTCCACCAAGGAGGAACTGGTTTATTTAAGTATATTTATTTATGACCTACCCTGAAAATGTCATCCAAATCTGTGCAGTACATTTTGAGTTGCCAGCAGATCAAATTTAGTATATTGTGCCTGATGATATTGCAATGGCCATGTTTTCCTGTACTGTGCTGGCTAAGGTTAGGGCTATTTAGGTGGAACACTCTTCTGTACAGTAAGCTTACCCACAAAGACACCAAATTACAGCACATACAAATCCCTCATTGATTAACCCATAATGTGCAATTCCATTTGTCATATAATTGACCCAGAAATTACTCTGAAAATCAGCTCCGACACCACATGATAATGACCAATCACAGTGAGTTCCTGGAAAGCACCATGTCATTGTGTCCCATTTGTACAATTATATTTATCATCATCATGAGCTCAGCGGCCGCGGGTACTTACAGACCAGCCGTGGCTTTCCGCCTCAGACTCCCCACTGGGCGGCTACAAGAACAGGGGCAGGTCAGTGAGCTGGTTATGTGAGGCCTGTTGACTCTCCTAAAGACCATTTTCTATTACGCATTGGTGCTTATGACCAAAATCTATTTACGAAGAACCACAGTCTTTAGAATACATTTAAATCCAGGTTGTAATGGTTTTAATTGAAACCCTTACAGGCCAATTTTCATTGACATTAACATGGCACTGTTGATGGTATATTCACCCTTATTATAAAGTAAAATAAGTCAAGATATTGCATCTTGTTGGCATTTACATTGATAGCTAGGGGGTAAGTTGAATGGCTAGTTAAATTTTTGCCATTTTACAAATATGCTGCTTGTAAAATAGCTTATATTTTTTTAGTGAAGAGGTAAATTAAGATTATTATGATATTATGGTATTTGATTTTATTTTGTCATGTGTAGTTTTTTGTACTGACAGTGAAAGCTTTAGCTGACCACCATGAGACAAACTTGAAGAACAAATGTGAATATATTAGTTAAAATGGCCATCTGCCTTGAGCCTCTTTCAGATTTGTACTCTGAGAATGTGCCCTAGATTAACTAAAAAACAAATAACACTATGCTGTTGCTTGATACCATTTTGTTTAACCAATTATTTCCAACTAATAGGATAGCTTGTAATTTTAACATATTAATCTCCTTACCCTCCGCCCCTGCTCCACTGAGCGATAGGCGTGTCTGTACAAACAGGAGAAGATGGCGCCCGGCGGCATCATCTCGCTGGTCTCGTTCCAGCCGTGAGTGTGACAGAGGCGGGACGCATCACCCTGACACTTCTTATAGAGTATAGGGTCCAACCTGAAGAACAGCACATAACGAGATACATCAGTCATATCTGAGGAGTCAAAAGCATGACTTATTAAATAAACTTACTTCCAGTCTCTTGCAATGAAGTACTGCAGCTCAAGAAGTCTGTGTTCACAGTCCTCCACCATCTTCTCAGTGTAGAGGTGCTCCATCAGACATGACAAGATCCTATCAAAAACAATAGGTTTATTAGATCACAATTTTGATTTTAATCGCCATTTTAGTGGATTTTGTATTGTCGTCTTACACAGAAGACTACTGCTTTCATTGTCTACATAAAAAAAAATATGTAACTGCAAATTCAATGTACATCCAATCCAATGTTCATCATAATACTAAGATTAGTATGAACATGAACACACAGCCCCAAAGCTTATCCATATTTCCGAAACGCTAAACAATTTTATAAAGTGTATTTCAATTTTGAAATTTTGGCTTTTTTTAAATTAAATAGCTTGGCAACAGGTTGCATTTGGCAAATAGTTTATATTTTATATAAATATATACAATTCTTAATATTATGTAATCTTATTTATTCTTATAATAATAATAATAATAATAATACATTTTATTTATGGGCGCCTTTTAAGACTCTCAAGGTCACCTTACAAAGCAATATTTTAAAAAAGTAAAAAACAACACATAGATACAATATAATGCAATAAAAGTAACAATCGGTGGAGTTATGATGTTCCAAAGGCCAGTCTGAACAGGTGTGTTTTTAAACGGACTTTGAAAGTAGTGAAAGTGTCTATGGTGCGGATGTCCTGAGGGAGAGAATTCCAGAGGTGGGGGGCACTGCGGCTGAAAGCTCTAGCTCCCATGGTGGACAGTCGGGCAGGAGGAGTGGACAGGAGGTGGGCAGAAGATGAGCGCAGTGAGCGTGTTGGGGTATATGGCTGCAGGAGGTTGGACAGATATGGTGGAGCAAGATTATGGAGTGCTTTGAAGGAAAGTAGCAGTATTTTGTAAGTGATGCGAGAATTAACCGGAAGCCAGTGAAGTTGTCTGAGGACGGGGGTGATGTGTTCGGATGAGGGGGTTCCAGAGAGGATGCGAGCAGCTGAATTCTGGACCAGTTGAAGTTTATGGAGAGATTTTTGGGGGAGACCAAATAAAAGAGCATTTTAGTAATCTAACCGGGATGTAACAAGTGCATGGAGAGCATGAGCATGAGAATGGCAGAACTGTGGGGCGTCAGTACTGGACGGAGACGATGATATTGCGGAGGTGAAAGTAGGCAGATCGGGTGATGTTGGATGTTAATCACACAAATAAAGTATCAAACTAATACTGGACTTCCCTCAGAACCCATAACACGTTCTACTTCTACTTCAGATATGTAGGATCAGGCCCACTGACAAATCTTATGGGGCCATAAAGAGGCGTACATATTTTAAACATTAAACTTTTTTTCCGAATATAGCACATATGTGAGCACACAAAATAACCACTGCAATTTTCCTACTTCATAAAGACTTTTTTACAAAGCAAATCCACATATATACAGACACTTAGTGGCAAAAGTGAGTCCAGAGTTTCTTGAAGCCTCCCATAAATATAAACGAAGAAGAGTAATCTGTGACGTGTTTCCGGTCTGTGAATAAACCGCCAGTGTTCGTGTGCTGTGGCCGAGGTACGAGTTAAATTAAAACTTACTGATTTAGACCGAATTTTAAAAGGTTTTGAGGACATTAAAACATTAGCGGTAACATTAGGTTTACGATTTGGGTTGACTAAATAAGTCAGAAGTTGGAGCGCTTGAAGAAACCGTCATGGCAAAGGTACAAGTGCTGAACGTGGCTGTACTGGACAACCCGAGTCCGTTTGGAAATCCTTTTCAGTTTGAAATAACCTTTGAATGCATGGAGGATTTACCCGAGGGTAGGTGGTTTTTATGTTAACTTCGGGCTGTGAATGAAACGTGTTGCGCAAAGTGTGAGAAAATGATTATTTTGATTTAAATATTTTAGTGTGTTCACACACCTGTATATATGTTTAATATGTCTGTTGTTTGTCTTGACATTAAAATTGGCGCTCGCGCGTTTGTGCTTAAATGACCCGCCTTTAGTCTCCTCTGATTGGCTGCTGCTCTGAAGTACTGTGTATTTCTGATTAACATGGCCCACTGTAGAGACATATCTGTAAATCCTAATTGGTTGCATGAATGATGTAACAACTTGATTACACAAATACAAGTGTTTACTGGTCATAATGCTTGGTTACATCTTGTGTGTGTTCTCAGATTTGGAGTGGAAAATCATCTATGTGGGCTCAGCTGAGAGTGAGGAGTATGACCAGGTGCTGGACTCTGTCCTGGTAGGCCCAGTGCCAGCCGGTAGACACATGTTTGTGTTTCAGGTATGTAACAACTTAGCTGGGTGTTTTAATTAAATTATTTTCATGTTAATGTGAGTCAAATACAGTATACAATGTCAAGGTTTCAGAATTTATAGGGAGAAAGTGAGACTCCAAAGTGACATTTTATGGGCCACGGTAGGACCGCTCGCTTATAGAATCATCACGATTATTTAAAACAATCATTCATTGGGTGAAGCACATATACTTTTTATTTATCTAATATTTTGTTTAATTTGTATCTATCAATATTAACAGAAGATTTTTTTTTTAACAGTAGCTCAAGCCATCAACTTAATTTAAAATTAAATATTTTATTTTTGCCTCAGCTGTATGACATAATTCAAAATTAGTGTGGTGTAGATTATTTCGTTTTTGTAATTGAGATGAATAAACAGCAGCTCACCCTGGCATTGCGTGTTTGAATCTGAATGTCGTACGACACAATATATATATTGATACATTGGACTGACGATACGATATTAATATCTCAAACACTACCATATGATTGTGATGTATGGGCCCATGGTCAATATGTCATTATTATCTGCTAATTTAACCAAATATTTACATAATATAAAAAAATAAGAAAAGCTGAATTCCTCTGATAAGAATGTTATAAACTGCTCAGACTTCATTTAAAATAGTGTAACTGTAAATATCTACTAATCACAATATTAATTGTGCTACGATACGATTATTGGTAATTACGATGATAGAGAGATAGAGAGCGAGATATAGATAGATATATAAAAATGATGTATTGTTACACCCCTAGAATTTCGACAGTTTGCTGAATGTCATTCCACAGTCTTGTTCCCATCGCATCTTCAACTGCTTATCCGGGGCTGGTGTCGTAGAGGCAACAAGGGAGATTTCCCTCTCCCCAGACAGTTCTGCTAGCACTTCAGGAATAATACCGAGGTGTTCCCAGACCAGCCGAGAGACATGATCCCTGGGTGTCCTGGGTCTTCCCTTGGGTCTCCTCCCGGCGGGACGTGCCTGAAACGCCTCCCCAGGGAGGCTGAAGGCACGGAGGAGGTCCTGAAACCGATTCCTTAGCCACTTCAACTGGTTCCTCTCAATGTGAAGGAGCAGTGGCTCTACTTCTAGTTCCTCCCAAGTGACCGAGCTTCTCACCCTCTCTCTAAGGGAGACCGGCCACCCTGCGGAGGAAACCCATTTCGGCCGCTTGTACCTGCGATCATGTCCTTTTGGTCATTACCCAAAGCTCATGTGATGAGGGTAAGAACGTAGATCGACCGGTAAATCGAGAGCTCCTCCACCAATGGTCCGGTACACCGACCGACCTCATCACCACAACGGTCCGGTACACCGACCGCATCACCACAACGGTCCGGTACACCGACCGCATCACCACAACGGTCCGGTACACTGACCGTATCACTGCTAAGGCTGCACCGATCCACCTGTCAATCTCACTCTATCCCTCCCACACTCGTGAACAAGAGCCTGAGATACTTGGACTTCTCCACCAACCCGGAGAGGGCTAGCCACCCTTTTCCCCACTCGTGTTGTCATGTGTCATCTGTGTTTTCATATTGTCCAATCAAATAATGCTGAAAAAGGCCCAAAAATATCTATGAAAAACATGTGTTTAGATGTAGTTTGGTTTTGTTTGGTTTGGTTTTTGAATAGATCTGGGAAGTTATTTTTAAAAAAGCTCATTCACTTTTTAACATTTCAGGCTGATGCTCCGAACACGGGGCTCATTCCAGAGACTGACGCTGTTGGAGTTACTGTTGTACTCATCACCTGCACTTACCGCGGTCAAGAGTTCATTCGCATTGGATACTATGTGAATAACGAATATACAGATGCTGAATTACGAGAAAATCCACCGCTCAAACCAAACTACACCCAGGTAACGATCAAAACATCAATCCAGTGTTTGTCAGCATTAAGACTGAAGAGTTAACTGTACTTTATTGTCTCTCATATCAGACTAGAAAGAACAATATAGTCTCTTTTAATGTGTTGTGATGGATTACTTTATTAGTCACTGTAAAAAAAAAAAAAGTGTATAACTTTATCTTGTGCCTTTTTCTCTTCAGCTCCAGAGGAATATTTTGGCCTCCAATCCTCGCGTGACCCGCTTCCACATTAACTGGGAAGGCTCGGCGGACAAGATGGAGGACAGTGAGAATGTTGACCCATCTCCAAATATAAACTGCATGCTCCCCCCTTCTTGTGCACCGGGAAAGATGCCTCCACTTGGACTGATGCCAGACAATTCTATGGACTGCATGTAAGAAACGGCCTCTGTAAAAAAAGAAAGAAAATGGACTGGAACTGTTTTTGTGCATTTCCTCGCCCGCACCCACAACAAAATGTTTGCAAACTTCTTACCCGCTAAAAAGGCTACTCTCATTTTACTGAAGCTTAAGGCTTGGACCAACAGAGTCTTTCAGCAAAACTAAATGACTGAACTGATTAGCCTGAAACTGGCTCAAATCTCATAAGTTGTAACAATACTAACTTGGATTTCACATTGTACAAGAGCACAGTGCAAACAAAATGTTCAATAATGTTGAGTCGTCAGATCTGGTTGCATAATAAAATCAAAACTATATTTGCAGTGTTTGGAGGATGTAGAATAATTGTAAATAAACCTTGTACCTACTTTGTCTCTGACTCAGTATTTGTGTATGATTTAATAAAGTTTGTTTTGTTACAATGTGATTGTTTCCTCCAGATGCAGTCAAGAGCAAAAGCAGCTTCATTTTCTGCACATGTGCCCAGGCCCACTGGCGTTTTCTCTCCACAAGTTTCATTCATAAAATGCTGCAGCATCACTCCACCATTTTCACTCTAGCCTCATGTTGCTAGGCAACTGCAGTACAATTGGTAGGAGGACTGCACTCACCCATTTTATCTCAAAGCAGCTCACTCTTCATACATCAGTTTCTCAATAATCTTCAAATAGATATGACTGACTATAAAGTGGCATACCATAACGGCGTGTAAAATCAGTTGTGGATAAGAATGATGTTATTTGTGATCAATGTTGGTTTTCTTTCTGCATGCATGACTAATGATGTGTGCAATTTGGTGAATGTATTGGCTTGATTATAAAACTGCTTTTGCGTTCACATCACTGTTAAATTGAAATTGGCAATCAATGTTGCAGGTATTGTACTGGACACCATTTTTTTTTTTTTTTTTTACAGGTAGACAATTGAGCCCCGCTTTGCAGGTGTACTATAATGCACTTTGATGAAGACGACTGAGGCTCTTCACGAATGGACCGCAACAGATCTAAGTCAAGCCGTGTTTTCATCCTCGTAAACCATGTCCTTTTGTTTATAGTGGCCACTGTCTGCGCTGCGCCGCCGTGCGTTAAATCCTAACCAACATTTCTAAAAATAGCCCGCCTTGACGTCACTCGGCCAAACGTGTAGCTGTAGCTCGGGGGCTGAATGGGTGGGAGAGCACTTTTTTCTTCATTTTTGTAAAGGGAGGGGCCCGTGCAACGCTGCAGACAGCCAATAGACACCGCCAGATCCCCCGCGACTCGAACGCATTAAGCCAATGGAGGAGAGAGAGGGCAGAAAGGGAGCGGTGGGTCTTGGGGAGAAGGGCCCTTGGTTGGTTTGGAAGAAGGCGGGACGTCGCTCTTGATGGGATCCAATCAGGGAGCTGCGTTTGTCGGCGCCCGTGAAGTGCAGCCAATTCGCGGACTTGTCTCGGCGTTAATCAGCTGTGGGTCCGGAGAGTGGGCGGGAGGCTGTGGACTGTAGTTCCGTCATCTTTCGAGGCTACGGGGGGCCGATGGTTGATTTAGGCAGATTTCAATCCTTATCCGACCTTAGGAGGATTGTGTTGTTATCCATTGTTTTTTTATGATTGAAGAGCGGCTGGGCATCCTCAAAGGAAGAAGACATTGCCCATCAGCGGTGCCGCGGTTTGGGGGCTGGGGAGAGGTGGGGAGCAGGAGTCTGTAAAGACTCCTCTGTGCTTGGGCCAACTGCGCCGAGCTAAGGTAGTCCTAGTCTGAAACGGCGCTACGATATCCTCCGTCCAAGGGATTTCAGCCCCTACGTGCCCTTCTGGTGGTGGCGAAGCATCAGCAGCTGTCACCCTATTTCACATCAACGCCTCGGAGGTGTCCCATACAGCTGGATTTGAGAAGCACTCAATACTGCCCGAGATCGGCTTGGAGGGGCTGCAGAGCGGCCGTCAAGCCACGGTCCGCCTGTTGACTGCTTGTCATCATGGGCAACACGCCCACGGCCAGGAAGGGCAGCGAGATGGAAAGCGGTGGGTAGCCTACTGTATAAATGATCGGTGTCTAAATATGGCAGCTAATTCTAGAGTGTATTGTATCTATATAGACAACTCAACCCCCCAACTCAACCGCCCAAATCTGACAGCATATCACTGTGCAGGCTACAGTAAGCAGTGAGGTCTACATCAAAGATCGTACATTATTAATTCCTTCATCCTGTCTCAAAAGGAGCAAGTGTGCTTCATACAGACCCGTAATCTCCAGATTAATCCAGCTAAGGCAGCCAGGAGCAGAGAGCCTTTTCAAGATGTGCCTCACAGGTCAAACCTGCTGCATGAGTGTAATATGGCCACTAATCATCGTCAGTGTGCCCCAGGGCAGCTGTGGCTACATAGTAGCTTACCACCATCAGGTGTGACTGTAGAGTGAATGAATAATACAAAGATATGTAAAGCGCTTTGGGTGTCTTGAAAAGCGCT
>JAVQKC010024563.1:0-20199 GCA_036025475.1 Philypnodon macrostomus | reverse complement strand
GATAGATAGATAGATAGATAGATAGATAGATAGAAAGAAAAAAAAGACCAAACTTAAGCTTGCAAGCATTTCAGTAAAACTACCTAAGTGTAAGCAGAGGGTGTACATAAACAACCAATAACACTGACAATCCTAACCATAATATATAAGAAGAAAAGAGAGTGGACATTTTCAACCCATTTCTTGGAAGAGGAAGGAGCGTAGCAGCGAGTTGCCATGGTAACTGATACACTAGTGGTTAAATGTTGCAGTGTGCATATAAATTAATGTGAAATTCTGCAGTCTACTTTGAAAAAAAAAAATTCAAGAGTCCTTTTTCTCACCAAAGCCTTATAGGTACTAAACATCCTGATCCCGATATTTCAAGCCCGTTTTACTACGTGCGAGGGGAATCCCAGAGCCCTGTAACTGTAAAATGGAAAGAGTGCCATTAAAGGAAATATATCAATGCAATGTGCCTCTTCAAACTGGACAGAATGAGTGGGATTCATTAATAAATGGAGAAATGCCCAGTGCCCATGACGTGTCCAACTCCAGACACACTAGAAAATTGGAAAAGGCATTCAGTAAAAAAATATTTGTGAAGTACTAATGGGACCAACTGAACTGGTCACCATCCGAAATGGACCTTTAAAGGGCTCAAATATAAGTGCATGCAAAAATACCCCTTCCAGCCACAAGGGGGCTGATTTGATGTATTGGTCGAGATATACTTCTAGCTATTTACAAAAAGAACAATCAAGAGCTGTTTAGTGAGATGGGTATAAATAACATAAACAGCATAATCTGTGAAACCTTAATGTCAAAAGCTGGGTAAAAGTAACAAAGAATGGCCTTTAACTTCATTCACTTCATTAAATCATTTTACTTTGGGTTTGTTTGTCTAGTGTAAAATGACCTTAAGCAGGACATTAACACAAACTTCATGGTTTTTCTTTACACATGCACAACTAAACTGGCAAAGAAGATAAAGATCTATGGGGCTGAAGTCCACACACACAGTACCTATTGTATCTAATGGGTTTTACAGAGCTGGAAATAATCCCCGTACTAAGTGCTAAGCAAGCAACAGATTTTTTATGTTTGCATGGTTAGACCTTTTACAAACTGATAATTGTTACAATTAAGTCAAATAGGACCGTATTATTTTGCCAAAGTAGGGAAACAGATTTTTAAGAGAATCACATTTACTCTTCTGTGAGGGCCACCTCTAAAAGTCACGTGTGTGGACTCAGAACTCGGTTAGCTCTCGGCATTTGACAGCTTATCCAAAGGGCTTTTATTCGGCTTCAGAGGTAGGAGAAGCACTTGAGGACAGAATTTGAGTAATAATGCTTAGCTCTGTTCCAGCATTGCTTATGAGCTGTAGCTAAATGTGTAGTCACTGCAGTGCCTGCACCAGAGCTTGTGTTGTGAACAGGAGAGGATGTTTCTGGGTCACCAGCTGCCTACGTTTTCTGCAAACACAGCACTGCTAGACATCACCAGCTGTTTTCTCTCACCATCTACTCGTCCAACTTCCTTTTGGTCTCTCTCTGTTCCTCACTACGTATTTCTCATGCTTGCCTTCGGCTAAAGGGAAATGAACTGTCTCCTCTCGCTACAGCAAACTTCTGTCATTTGAATGGTGATAAGAGACTTGTAAATGTGTGAAACATTAGGTCATATTGATCATAGAAGTGTGAGCGTATATGTGCGAGAAGAAGATGCTATACAGAAGATACCACTCTTTGATTCAGGCTGAAGTGTTGAGCATCAAGCTTAAACAATAATGTAATTACACACTATCTACACTACACTACAAAGGATCCTCATATAGCCACAAATCAAGGGAAGCAGTAGCAAACCAAATAAAGGAAAAGGCGAAATGCATAGATATGGAACAAGAACTAAATGCATTTCAGAAAATAGTAATTGTCCCAGTGTAATCATTCTAATCCTACAACAGTTAAATATGCATAAACTGGATTAAATCCATGAGGCGGCAAAGGCGTTCAGCCACAAAGGCTGAAATTGTAAGTGTGTTTTAATGTATAGTGCTGTATTATAGGAATGAGCCATCTGGCCTGTAAGCAGGAGATTACTGTGGCCTTATTTAGAAGCAGTCTGTCCACAGTCATTGTATCACAAGAACACACAATAAAAAGTGCCATGTCAGTGTGAATGTGTTCAGGCTCAACTGGATTTGTAAATAAAAGCAGCATAAGGAATTATTATGACACACTTTGACATTGTATACTAACAAGAACAAGAGATGGTCAGCTCTTACAAATGGCCTAGCAATGGGGCTGGGGCTAAATCCGATATAATGTCAAACGTTGTATACTGTATGTGTAAAGGAAAGTTAAACTCAGACAAGCTGCCTTTGGCCATGTCCTGATCAATGTTGCTTTGCAGGAATGCACTCTAAAATAAGTCTTGATCAATATTATTCAAGGCTCGGAGCTAATCTCTTCACAGTCCTCACACAATGCTGTTCACTCTTTGTGTTTAGGAGATTAAAGATCAAACCGTGTCAAATTGAGTATTTAAGTTTGGCAGTCACTTACTTTCACACACCTAGATAGCCATTTACAAAAACACTCCTCGGACACTGAGGGACATGAATCTGGACAAGACACAGACAATGCCCAGTTTATCACAGAGCTACACACACACTCACACCGAGGTGGGATTACTAAACGGGATGAAATTTGACTTTAAAATCAGCAGATCAAGTCTTTAAAATGAGATTATCATTTCACACACGTGCTTTGAAGTGTGGCGGGTAGAAAATGTTAAGCACCCTGACAGCCTGCCCTTGAACACACTTCACACTAGGCCACAGTTCATTAAGTCTTTGGTGAAGAGAGCATAACCTTGCAAAAGCCAAATTGACTGCTCCCGTAGAAAACGTCCGAAAAGAGGAGGGACTCCGCCTGATCTCACGTAGCCAAACAAGGAACTACTAAATTAGTTTCATTTCCGTGGTGTGATTTTTAATGTCTTTGTAGATATTTAGCAGAATACATTCGGTTTTTCAGCATCCCCATGTTGCTAATAAGATTTGCTAAATGGCTTGTTGTTGTCGGCAAACCTAAAGCCCACCCGCTCACGGCAATACTGCCACATGATTGGTCCGCAGCACCAGTAGAGTCAATCAGACAAGCTGGATTTTTGTGATTTTGGAAAAGAATCCAGTTTACAGTCTTTCAACACACATACCAACACTCTGACACACTACTCCTCATCTTTAACAAGTCAATATCTATGAAAACTTTAGCTTGTCAGAATACTTTGTGCCAATGAAGGTGATTTGGCTGAGTTTTAAATCTGGATTTTTAAACTGGCTGGGGGTAACCCACTAAGCAGAAGATTGACAGGTTGATCCTCGGCTGTTGCTCTGCTGTTGTGTCCTTGAGCAAGACACTTCATTCAGATGGCCTGTGTATGAATGTGTTTGTGGGCTTGGAGTGTTTGGTGGAGGTGGAGTATCCGTATGCAGCCACATGACTGTCATGTCTTTGTGTGCCCCAGGGCAGCTGTGGCCACAAGTGTGTGACTGTGGAGAGACAATAGATGAATAAGGTCCTATAAAACCAAAGTTATGATTCAAGATTGTCTGAACATTGTACTTTTAAAGGTACCGGTAAATAAAGCTGTAATACCAACTGCCGCTGTACAAGCCTATCCTTCAGCGGTAATAAAACATTGTAAATAATCAATACCAACAGTAGGAGGAAGACACAAACAAAGTGGTGGAGAATATGAAAAGGCTTTGGTTCTGTAATAAAAACGTCCAGAGAAGGTCACATCAGCCTGTCGCCATGGAGTCCACACTTCAGTGCTTAATCACAGTCTACCATAAGTGATTATGCTCTTTCTTTACCTCCGCCGAGGAGGTAATGTTATCTTTAGAGTTTGTCTGTGCGTCTGTCTGTCCGTCTGTCCATCTGTCCGTCTGTCCGTCCGACCATCCGTGCGCCCGTCCGTCCGTCCGTCTGTCCATCCGTGTGTCTGTCCACCTGCCTGTCTGCCCGTCTGCGTGTCTGTCCATCTGTCCCTCTGTCCGTCCATCCGTCTGTGTGTCTGTCCGTCTGCCCGTCTGCCTGTCTGCCCGTCTGCACGTCTGCCCGTCTGCCCGTCTGCCCGTCTGCCCGTCTGTTCCCCATCCCTCCTGTGTCACAGCTGAGGAGACAGCCTGTCATGTTGTTGCAAAAAATGACATTTTAATAAACACAGCAATGCTAAAGATAATGCTATAAAATCACCAGCACATAAAAGTCAGTTAGAACTGTGTTGATGAATTATAGACCAAACAAATATACACAACAGCTCTGCTTGAATTACAGCCGCTGTTAGTGTCAATAAAGACCAGTACGTCCCAATGCAGATACAAAATAATTAGGTGCTTATTATTAACTCAGACTTAACATTGTTTAAATTAATAGTTAATTAACTTACAGCAAATTGTGCTAAAGTGCTAATTGGCCAACCACAAGCTAAGAAAGTTGGTGATGGGCTGTCAGAATCAGTGAACTAGTCTAGATGTAATCAACATTGGGGGGGCGGGTGAACCCACGGTAACACATTAAGTACATGCCGACGCCACCATGACCTCTTTACTGAGAATCGAAGAGCAGTTTAATCATCCAATTGTATTAAATATGTAGAATTAATGTGTAAAAATACTAGCATACTTAAAGTACCTAAAGTGGCTTGTTTTTCAATTGTGTCTAATGCGTTCTCAGTAAATGTATCATAAGTACTACTTGCTGTATGGGCTGGTGGTGCTGAAAGCAGATAATTATAGTTCGACAGAGTGGACTTGGCATTTCCACAGATGTTTCTGAAGAGGATGAACCAGGACTGAATGTGCAGGAAGAGTAGAAAAAAGTGACAAAGGACAACAAAAGAGAAGCAAGTGAAAAGACAGGCTTGGTTTTGTGTTTAAGGACGCTCGCTCAAGTTAAAGTGACATTTTGGTGAGATGTGCACTTTCCAAAAGCCCTGTGGGAGAGCAAGGGGTATACCCAGCCATGTCAGACTCATGTATGCACTTGCACTGTGTCCTGACACTAAGCACATCAGGCAGCATAGAGCAGTGCAGAGCCCTCCCCCTCAAGCTAATAACAAAACTATTCACTTTTGATTTTTACATTACCTAGCCAAAGTTATTATTATGACCTATGGCTGGACAATATGACAATTTTTTGGTTTGTCGTTTGTGTTTAACCCAGTCAACGTTCGCTGCAAAGAAGAGGTCGAATGGAACAGTCTGGATGGCGTGGAAATATTGTATCTTTTGATCTTTAACATTTGCCTGTGAATCATCTGGGTTACAGAAGACAGTGATAGGCGGTCTTTATTCTCTACTGATAACACGGCAGGCAACAGTATCTGTCTACCAAAAAAAAATACAAATCAAGCACTTACCAGACAGTATGGGGGGGATATGGGGGGCAGGACGGCTTGATTTCTTCACACTCACTAATGCTAAAATGTAAGCACCCTGTTGGAAGCAGACAGAATCAGTTAGAGGGAAATATGCCAAACCAAAAAAACAAAACAAAAACTCACCTGAGCACAGCATGAGGTTAATGCTACAGCTGTGCTTTGGTGCCCTCCTGACAGAAGCACTATACAAACTACAGGGACTGACCCAGAAATGTCCAAAAATGATTCTAACAAAAATACTCACACACTCTCTTTAGTATATCCTTTGTTGGGCATATAGGAAGTATTCAATATAAATGGCAACTCTCGCACAAAGGTAGACAATCTAAAGGTAACATTTGTATTGATATACATGCACACATCTTTTAATCCATTAGTATAAAATACATGTTATATGGTTTATTAAAAGTAATATTTTATGCCATTTCTAACAGAATGGTTTGCACTTTGTAACTCTTTTGGCATAGACTGAATGTCATGTTTATGTTTTTGAGCCACATTTATGCAGGATAAAGAGCTCCTCATGAGCTGTCGTTTGATATATTTACTTACTCCCTTTAGATTCCCAGCCTTATCTCCTGCTACCTATCAACTCAGAGAGTCTGATGTGGTGCACAACAGATGTTTCTGTGTAATTAATGTCCCCGTTCAAACTCAGTCTAACAAATTATCTTCTGTGACATTCAAATTTGAAACTGTGTCATTACTATTAGCCAGGCAGTCAAGAGCATTAGCATTTCTACAGCAAGAGTTGCTATTTTGAATAGCTTCAAAGTACTAGGACACACAAGGCATCGGGTGAACAGTCACACACAAGGCAGTTCATCACCACAAGGTCAAACCATGAGAACTGGTCTGATGCCAAAGTGAGCCACTCTATTTTATCACATATTACTGTTTAGGGGTCACACCTGCCTGAAGTCTATCCCAGGGACTATGGGCCTGAAGTGGGTGGACCAGATCCAATAACCAGTTAGTCAGAAGACACATAATCTGGATTGCACCAAAAAATCCTAATTTAAACTAAAACTATCTTTAATCTGAGTTTAGTAAAACTGGGTTTAAAATGAGTTAATCCAGGTTTAGAATTCAGCAGAGCTCTGTTAAACAGTTTATATTAGGTCAGCCAACACAGTGGTCACTAAATCAATGTAAATGAAAAACTAACGTTTATAGAAAAGCCTTTTTAATGTAACCCTGTTTTAATTCGTTTGATTGTTTTATATTGTGCTTGATTGACTTTCATTGTTTTATCATCTTTGATTGTAGTTGTTTGACTATGTTAATGCTGTTGTCTTGTTTGACTTTCTGTAAAGCCCTGTAATGATGTTTTTGAAAAGTGCTATACAAATAAAACTATTATTATTATTATTATTATTTTATTTTTATTTATTTTATTATTTTTTTTTTTATTATTATCTAGACTATTTAATCTGAATTTAAATTTAAATCAATAGGGACAAGTGTGGATATCAAATTCAAAATGACAGTTACTCGCCTAACAGAAGAAAGAAGTTTTCCTCCTGGACAACCAGGAGTTGGATCATCATAAACCGGTATCTTTCAATTCATCATGATTCAAGAGGATTGAATCTGTCTCTGAATTTTCTTCTAGGAACTTCATCATTTTGCTCAATCCACCTCCAAAAGGCAGCCATTGTTAAAGTTAAATCTACTCAACTGTCAGTTTTACATACCTACATGCAGTTGAATGTTTTTTTCATTGTTTAAAGGGAGGTTTCATTGTTTAAAGGGAGGGTTCATTGTTTAAAGGGAGGGTTCATTTTAAACTAGGGTTAAAGTTTGGTGAAACAGAAATTGGTAAACTTAACCATTCAAAAGTGTGTTGCACCATTGTATTAACTGATGTATTCATAGAGTCAGTGTGATATCATTATTGTTATATGAGGTCACAGGTGGTTGAAGCCTATCGCCGCTATAGGTCTGAAGTGGGTAGACCAGGTACTATATATTAACAGGAAAGGGGCAGTATAATTCTTTAACATCTACAATATAACTACTATATACATTATGCTAAAATATGCAGAAATGAAATGCTAATAATGTGGATGACCAAGAGAGTTAATTTGTGCTTATTCACGTGTCCAGAGATACAGTATAGCCTGCACACATAATCAGAGTAGCTAAACTCCAGAGACCCAGAGCATCCTTTCTCTCTCTCCCTTTTAATCCTGGCAATTAGAGAGAAATAATTAATGATAAAAATGAAAAACTTGAATGCACAGAGCCTTGAAGATATGGTTCTGCACAGTAAGCATTCAATTCCCCTCTCAAGGTCCTGAAGGTTCACTGCTCTCTTGCTTCGACCCTCATAGAAGCATCTTTCTGATGGGAACATTCTTTCTTTCAGTGCAGTGCTAGTGATGTTAATTCCGGTGATATTTCCCTATTTTTGTAACACCAAGGATATGGCCTGATTGCTGAGGGTCCACTTGAAAATAATGTGAAGGTTATTTTAGACATCAGGGGTACTCTCCTGAGAAAAGCATTTGATTGCCTCCCAGAGGAATTAATAAGCAGCTAATAGCGGTCCAACATGAATATGAAGTCAGGGGCTGTGTGGAACAAACAGTCCAAAGTGATGCTGACCCAGAGCAAAGAGACGTGACCAAAGAGACATGAGCAAACACTTTGGTGAAGTCCCTTTTTGGCTGCATTAACTCACATGTTACTCACATAGACCAAGGGGTGGCGTAGCCCTGAGCAGCATCAATATGGTCAGAGTTTTTATAATAAGATACTGAATACCTTTTTTACACCTGGTTTAAACTATGACTTACTGTTGAGAATGCCCACAGATCAGAGAAAGGGCCCTAGTATGAGACACAGAAATTCAGCAAGTCAAGCTCTCTCTGACATGTTTGTTGACATGTACTACAGGCTGTGATCACATCTAGAATCATCAGATCTTACATATAAACTGTTCATGCTGTGTTTCTTTTGTGAATGTGCAATTTTGTCTGTGAGCTTGTTTGCATACAATGCACTAAGAGCAGACAATGAGTTAGGAACTGAAAGAAGAAACTGTGAAAAGCCTGAGCACTATTGCCCCCTGGTGGCTGTTGGAAACTGAAACATGTGAATAGGGGACTAATGTATTTTAAAGTCTGGGGGTTTCTGCTTATTGCACCACCACTGCTTCCTCGAGGGTGGCTTTGATCTTTGCATACATTTAAATCCTAAACAGACAAAAATGGAGAGAGGATCTGAAGCTCATTCATTCATAAATGTGACTGGCATTTAGATCTCATGAGTTACACAAAAGTGGGCCCCATTTCATAATGCCTTAGCCAAGTCATTTACACTTTACTTCAATGCACAGCACCACCAATGTTCAAAGGTCATTTCAGAATATGAGGTTAGATCCAGTGTGGTCCTATGAAAGACTGCTACCAGCCGTTTCTGATCTTACTTTACTTATACATTTAACAGATTTTTTATATATTATATTTATATGATATTTTATCGCAGTTAAATAAATAACAGCTTGAGACATACGGTATGCTATGGTTTATCTGTAGTAGGTGTCAATGACCAGCAGATGGCATCAGCGACCAGGGCAGAGAGCGTTGATTCACAGTGCACCACGGTTTTATTTTAAAAACGAAGAACTGTAGGCTATTTTAACTATAGTTCTGGCCTCTATAAAAAGGTCAGTGGGATACAAGATGGCCGACAAAATGGTAGGATGAGAAACTGTGGGGCATTTATCTGTTCATTAATGTCCGCACTAATGAACCCCCTCAAGTATCAATAGTTTCAATGGACTTCTTATAACATTTATTAGTGCTTCACGCTAATATACAGGATCTCTGTAGGCTACTTTCAGTGCTCAGGCTAATTGGCTGCAGCAAGTCGACGTTTTTTTTTTTTTTTTCGGTCAGTGGTGTTTTGTTTTATTTTCAGTCAGTGGTGGGTTTTTTCGGTCAGTGGTGTTTTGTTTTACTTTGGGTCAGTGGTGTTATGTTTTATTTTCAGTCAGTAGTGTTTTGTTTTATTTTCAGTCAGTGGTGTTTTTTTCGGTCGGTGGTGTTTTGTTTTACTTTGGGTCAGTGGTGTTTGGTTTTATTTTCGGTCAGTGGTTTTTTGTTTTATTTTCAGTCAGTGGTGTTTTTTTTCGGTCAGTGGTGTTTTGTTTTACTTTCAGTCAGTGGTGTTTTGTTTTATTTTCAGTCAGTGGTGTTTTGTTTTATTTTCAGTCAGTGGTGTTTTTTTCGGTCAGTGGTGTTTTGTTTTAGTTTGGGTCAGTGGTGTTTTGTTTTATTTTCGGTCAGTGGTGTTTTGTTTTATTTTCAGTCAGTGGTGTTTTGTTTTACTTTCGGTCGGTGGTGTTTTGTTTTATTTTCGGTCAGTGGTGTTTTACTTTCGGTCAGTGGTGTTTTGTTTTACTTTCGGTCGGTGGTGTTTTGTTTTACTTTGGGTCAGTGGTGTTTTGTTTTACTTTGGGTCGGTGGTGTTTGGTGCTATGGCTGTTTGGTCAAATTGGAGAAAATAATTGAACCTTGAGGATAGGATGTTAGCTTGAGTTTTTAAAGACAACGCAACTGTAACACGTGCATGTAACAATGTCCACCGTGACGAGCAGATTCTGAGGCACAAAAGTTTTGATTGCAATTTTCTAACACGTGACTTTAGTGCTCTTCGTCCTGTAGTCTTCGAATGTTTTTTTTATGACGAATAGACTATGCACCATGGGTGCGCAAAAGTGAAACAGTTCTGAAATCTTAATCTTGCGTTAAAAGTCAGATTGAAGTAATATTACGTCCTCCTTGAGTAGTAGATACCAACCAGCCTTAATTCTGTACATTGTATTAACCTATAAAACATGACACAAGCATTCATGGTGTATATATATATATATATATATATATCTCCTATAGATGGAATTACTACTCTCGGGTTATAACCTATGAGAGATAAGATATGATTATTCTTCCTTAAAGGCCACAACGTGAATGCGGCATCATACCAGTGTGTATGTGCGTGTGCGTGTCTGAGTCTGAGTGTGCGTGTGTGTGCACGCGTGTGTGTATGTGTGTGTGTGTGTGTGTGTGTGTGTGTGTGCGTGTCTGAATGTGCGTGTGTGTGCACGCGTGTGTGTATGTGTGTGTGTATGCGTGTCTAAATGTGAGTGTTGTGTGTGTGTGCGTGCGAGCGTGCGCGTGTGCACAGAGAGATCCCTCTGGAAAAAGGAGCAGAGCGCTGCGCGCGGCGGAACGTCACTTGATCTCGAGCATCAGCACAGATAGATGAAGCTAAAGCGATTATATGGAGCGCAGGCTGTGCGTCACTGGCAAGGTGGCTGCCCTGGTATGAATGGATTAAGGAGAACTACCGGATGAAAGTGAAAACAATGAATGGATACTGGAGGACTGTTTTTTACATGGAGCCCCTCCTCCACAGCCCCAGCCCCATGCAGTCACTATAGATAGTGCTCAAGTTATAGGCTTCTTCATGAAACCGCTGCACACTGTAGCCGGCTTTGTTGTCCACTGCACTGACTGAACAATATCACAATCTTTGTGGCACAATCTTTGACAGAAACGTTAGAAAATTTGTAAAAATAGTGATTATAATTATGACCCATTCCAGATTCAACTGAATAAAACGAAACGCAAAACAAACTTTCTATAGTCTTTATGAAAAACTGGAGAAGGTGGTGTTTTCATGAAGCTACAAAATCCATCTCTGCATCGAGGGCTCGTTGATGTTCAAACTGCGCAGAGATCATTCTCACGAAAAACTGTTCATTGTCTAAATTGACTTCAGTAGATCAGTCCAACTAAACGATGTGCACTCACATGGACTATTTCATATTTCGAGATGCTGTATTTTTTCTATTGGCTTATTGCACAAATATATATACTTCTATCAGCTTTAATCCGCACATTCTAGATTTGTTGAATTGTATCCGTGTGAGATAGTCTAGTTGAATGCACATATTTCTACTTGGGCTGATGTACAGTAGGTACCCTTGTGTACCCTTTATGACCTGGATGATCCAGCCACAGGGGCTCAGCTGCAGGGGTCACACACAAGAGCAGGCTACTCTTTGTGCAAGTCCAAAGCCTGGAAAAATGGAGATGATTACATTAGAAAGCACATCTGACAAAAGACCTGTCAATTTGCAAATGACTTCATGTAAAGGGAGCGAATGTTACTTGTGGCCAGCTAGGAAATGAAAATCAACAGAAATCAGAACTGGACTATGACCTGGAGGACTTTTTCCCTGTATGTTCTTACCCCTACAGAAAGAGAACCGGTCTCAAACATATTCTCTGGAAACATGGCAACCAGTCATACGGATTTCTGCCAGACAGCCTGGTTAATAATAGTGCTATATTTTTGACATCTCCGAAAAGTTAGCCCTGAACACATTCGCTTCTATACGCGTGGCTATACGTGTAAGATTGCGGTGTGGAAGTTTAACATACGCGAGTGTGTAAGATTACTACTAATCCAATGAAAACGTCAAAGTGAGATTTCCTTCTGACCGACCTGCGGATGTGCTCGTGCTATAGTGTGTGCACAGTGGAAGCGCGAAAGAGAAGCCAAACGAAACGGGGTGTGTTTATTCAGTGTGTTACGGACGTGTTTCCAAGATGGTGGTGCTGAAGAGAGAGGGGGTCCAAAGAATATAGATTGATAGAAAGAAATAGTCGCCAAAAACAGCACTAAACTACCCCTTACCCCAGCCCCCAGCCCCCACCCCCCAGCCTGGGGTCTGAATTAATGTGTTTCTATTTTTGGCTCTCCCGTGTTTCCAGGGGAAACCTAATGACGCAATGACGTCAATGCAGGTCACCAGCAAGAAGCAGACTGGAGGAATTGAGTGGCTTCCATTAGAGGTTTTGCAGCATTTTTCAGAGAGGAGGGAGGAGAACCAAATGGATTAAAGATTGAGAAATACACAGAAATAAAATAAACGTAGAGCTGAATGCGACTGACGTCTGGGAAGAGAGGATGGAGGGAGGGCGAGAGGGTGGTGGAGGAGGGGGGGACCCTCTTGCTGCATATCAATGGGTGCCGTTTAAATTCCCAGGGATTATTGGAGGGAAAATGGGCAAGAGAAAATGATGCGCGCTTCCTGGGATGCTGTGGACTGGGTGAGACCAATTCTATTTGTATTATTCTTCTGTTTCCGCATCTTGTTGAAATGAGTGAAACAACGAGCTGCAGTTCTGTGTTTGTGTGCTTTAGACTGTTGCCATACAGAGAGCCATTGAGAAATTCAAGCCGAGTTTGACGGTAGCCCGTGTTTTCTCCGGAGAGTGTGAATGTGTGATATCAGAAAGACAACATGTGCGGGTCAAAGTGATTCGGCGTTGACGTCCTCTGAGTTGTTTGCAATTCTCTCATTAACCGCAGCGGTGGACGTGCTCCGTCTCGAGCCTGCTGTTCCGATGTATATAACTCCTCAATCCATCCAGAGATATAAGCAGATATGTAAGATGAGTGTTTACTGGAGGCGAAATGCCCTTTGCTCGGAGCATAGAGCCAGAACGAGCGGTTTTTCCGATCTCAAAAACACTACAACAGGACTGAGCAACACTTGTAAGTAGAGTCGTCTAATTGCAATGCCAGTCACTCACCATGTTCGACAGTAACACACACGGGTCCGCACAGTTTTATTAAGTGTTATCAAACCATAAGCAGTCCAAATGCACCTGCGTTAATGTCGTTTGTCAGGACTTTTGATAGTCGTATGTTTGTGTTTGTGTGTATGTGAGGGCTGCTGGCTGCTGGATGTGGGGGGTGGGGGGGAAGGGGGGGGCAGTCGTGCGCTTGGAGCCTTGAACAGAAGTCCTTGTTTTAGCGGGGAATATAGCGAAGATTAGATCTTTCTACTGGAACAAGTAGGCTCCAACTTGCACGCATGTATACACAATTCAGAAGCATTACGGCAACAAGTGCCAATTCATGCACGATCCATTCTCCCTCAGGCTGCTCCTGTCCTGACACGACACATCATGTCACAAAGCCTCACTGTAAATACTGCTTTGGCTGTGGTAATACATTATTTAACTTTAGTGATTTTATTAGGCTTGCATTTAACAGCCCTCTTTCCACAAACTGGGCTCCAGTGCAGGG
Organism: Philypnodon macrostomus; assembly: GCA_036025475.1. Classification (NCBI taxonomy): domain Eukaryota; kingdom Metazoa; phylum Chordata; class Actinopteri; order Gobiiformes; family Eleotridae; genus Philypnodon; species Philypnodon macrostomus. The sequence continues at coordinate 6,651 of JAVQKC010024563.1, read as the reverse complement.
CGTTCACCACGAAGCCAGAGCAGAACCATGGGCAGCTCTGACTGCGTTTCAGGACCAGGGAGAGCTCCCCGTCAGAGCAGGCCATTACAGGCCGGTGGCAGGTGACTACCCCCCGTCACTGCACTGATTACTGATCATCTATTTTCTCCAAAACTGGATCTATCGCAACAGCTCCTGTAAGAGGCCTGCCGAAGTGCCGTTACGGTCAGTTATGGCTGTACACACAGATCCCATGCAATGCACGCTGCTCACAAAAACATGTAAATACTGCGCCTTTTCAAAGTGAGCTCGTGTGGAACAAAGTAGCACACTTGGAGAAAGAGCAGCAGAGAATGTGACAGTTTTTTTTCCACAAATGACGCATGTGGTGAGGTAAGTGTGGCAGATGCCTACGTGTACAGATGGTCCAGTTTGCTGGTCCCCATCCGCCCTGTGGTTGACGTAACATTCATACTGGCATAGGCCTATCCAGATGTGGTCCTGTTTAGTGCACGCCTCCTCGGTACGCACTGCTAAGCCCTTTCAAATACGCTTTTAGGAACTTTACTGAGGCATAGATGCTCTAATCTAGGCCTGGAAGCTCGACAAACCAAGATTTCCCTGTATAATGTTTATGAGGTAGAGGTATACATTGAACTGATAATTGTCTAACTATAATCACTGCACCCTCACCGCAGTTGATGAAGTGTGTTTATATTTTAGGTTTTTGACACCATACATTACATTACTCTCGACACCAAACCTCTGCATAAGTAATTTAACCAGGTGATTATTTCAATGTTTTTATAAAATCCTGATTATCAACCAATATCAAAGCACACATCATGTAATACATCAAACAACTGTTTACACCATGTCATAAATAAACTACGCAACCACAGATTTTGAATGGAGTTACAAATAATTCAAGTTTTAATGTCACCATGACTCAAGTCGATTCTTTATTTATCATGTGCAGGTGTTTTGGATCAGGTACTTGACCGGCGTGACTGAGGTGCCCATAAGCCGTATGATGTCTGCAGTTTTGTTATTGAAGCAGAGATGTGAAAGTGTTTGCTTACGTGTATTGAAATGTATATATTTTTTTATTATATTCATATTTTGTGTATATTTTTATACACAAAATGACTTGGTAAGGGCAAAGATTTTACGCAGTCAATTGCTTTCACATATATATTTCATGACTTCAATTAGACATACGAGTGTATCACAGTGGTTAGCATTTACCAGTTACCAGTCCATGTACAATATACGGAGTCCATAAAAAATCTTCATATCTTGTATCTCGTGTTGCCTCTTGTGATCTGTATCCTTTGTTTAAATATTCAGACTGACTAATACTTCACATACAAGTCAAGATGCTGCTGTGACATGTTGATAGACTGGTCAAATTCTGACTAAAACTAACATAGATGTGTACATTCAAACTCCACATTGCTCCACTTACAAGCTGTGCAGAAGTCCTTCACAAAGAGAATCCTGATCACACTTTATTTTACATAGCCCCTAACTACATTGTATCTACCTCATTAAGTACAATGTAATACACTGTGTAACAATCTGTAATAACATGTGACTACATTGTACTTAACCCTAACACCAACCTTAACCATTCTGTCTCTAAAATGCAGTTACACTTTATTACAGTTTGTTACACAGTGTATTGCATTGGACTTAATGAGGATACGTAAAATAAAGTGTGACCGAAATCTTTCATTGTCTCAATTTACTTCTGTAGATCAGTGTCAGTATATTTCAACTCCCATGGACTATTTCACATTTATACCATTTAGAATGTGTATGTTAAATCTCACTTCACTTTCACAAACAATACCTTTTTCAGGTTTTGGCTGAATTTCTCTTTTTGCCTCTTTCTTTAGCAGTTGCTGACCACAATCACACCATCATCGTCGTCACGTTTCTGTCCTTTGTGGGTCTTTTTGCGGTCTGGGCTTGCTGTTCCTTAGGCAGTATCCAGGAAGCCCTTACCCCAAAAAGTATCGGCACTGGATTCTGGCATCAAAAGCAACCGCTCTGTCTGTTAAGCAGCTGTGAGTATTTATATATCGAAATGCCTTTTTATACTTATAAACATCTAAGGAATGTTAGGAGAGAAAAAAATGAAATATATTTGACTACAGCTTTTCAAGACCAACAAATGTGAAATGAAAAATGAAAAGAACATATAATATAACTACAGTGATGCACAGATATATCGGCTCGACATCGGTATCGGCCTCTACAGATGGACAATGTTCATCTGCTGTTCTAAAAAGATCATTTCTCATATTTAGATTGGAAAAATGTAAATTCATCGTGACAAAATCCAGTAAAAATTATATTTATGGATTATAAATATAATTAAAGTGTATTTCTTAGTAAAAAAAATAAAATAAAAAAATACCTGACTAAATCATCTTTTCAAAATATTGGTATCGGCCAAATTGGTAACTGAAATATCACAATTGATATCGGCCAAGACATTTCATATCGGTGCATCCCTGCTACACTATCATCATTTTGGAGAATACCATGATATAGGATTTTGGTGATATCGTCCAGCCCTGTTCGAAAGAAGACGTAGAAGAATGCAGATCATATCCAATGAAGTCAGTCACTTCACTTCACAAGAGTTCTATGTCATCTGTGAAGTTTTATTTTGAAACCCATATTTGTTAACTCATAGTGAAGACTGAGGATGATATAAATGTAAATTGTCCTGTAATTGTAAGGTAGATTTTACATTCAGAGAGGTTGTATACAAAGATCTGCAGCCTGCAACAATGAAGAGATGTGTTTTGGCTTAGAAAATGAGTAGATCTGTTGTGCTGTTGTTTTTGAAATTAAAGTTACAATTATACAACATCAATCTGAGTTACTTCATTTTCATGTCACTGTATACACACTACACACACCACACCACATTGATGTAAAATGTAATCCACACATTATACACACATTATACATGCATGAGACTGTTTTATACATATACATTCACCCGCTCGGTCTGATTAGTGACCTGCGAGCAGACTAAACCAGGAAGTACAGAGCCTTTGACGTACGACGTGTTACATAAACATGATTTCATGATTTTCAAACCCATGAGCACACACAATGTCTTTTTATGTACATCAAAACCTCAGGCGCTGGACAACTATGTGTGACCAAATACAAAGGAGTAATGTCACTCACTTTCCCCCTGAGTCAAAATGTATTAAAAGCTGCACCAACCAAGTCGAAGTAATGACGGAGGCCAATGAGTGAACCGGACCACATAAAGCAAGGACTGAGATCCTGGTCAGACGTGGAGAAGAGTCAAAACGAGTGCACAGTACAATAGAATATACATCATTTTGTACATGATTGTGTTCTATGTGAATAATTAATATCTTGGTCACATTTTATTTTGCGTAGCCCTTAAAACTACATTGCATCTGCCTCATTAAGTACAATGTAATACACTGTGTAACAAACTGTAATAACATGTAACTACGTTGTACCTAACCCAAACCATTCTGTATGTACAATGTAGTTTTTACAGTTTGTTACACAGTGTATTACATTGTACTTAATGGGGAAGATACAATGTAGTTAGGGGCTATGTAAAATAATGTGTGACCAGTGTCTTGTTCTATCAGTGAGATACATGTTCTCTGCTCAGTTCATTTGTGTAATAGAAACAGCTATGGCACAGTTTAATTTGAATTCCCTAAACTACCAAAAGTGGATGTATTCTTTATAGCTATTTTGAATGGTTGAATTTTTTGGTGTGTAGTATTATAAGGAAAGTTCATGTGCTCAAAAGTGCGGACCGTCACACTCGGGGCAAAAAGATCATTAGCCAATATAGAGGCTTAAGTGAAACATAAAATAATAAACTTCACATGAGATCTGTTTCATGAGACATTTTCCAGTTCATGTAAACAAGACTTAAATCATGTATAAATCCCTGTACAGACCTAATTGTTTCCCTGTAGAAAAAAAATCTAGTATTTACTTCCAGCAAAAAGCCACACATTTTACACAAAAATCATCCACGGTGGTCCAGTATTCATTGGATTTGTTAAACCAATATTGATGGTGACGGCATAGGCAAATATTATGGAAAAAATTAATAAAATAATACCATAAGAAACAAGATATAATGTGGTTAAATATCAAGTTATTTGTCCAGAAATAATGACTTAATAATGAAACAGAACAAAATTCGAGTGTGCCGTCCTCACACACCAGCGCAGATCCTTTTTCCATAGTGTTCCATAATATCTAGTGACTGAAGCCCTCCACTGGACATTTTAAGAACTGCAACCAAAAACACAACTTTTCAATAAGAATTTTTAGTAATTCCTCTATTAAGCTAATTGGTAGTCAGCAAATAGAGGTTTTAAATATATATATCATATTTACAGTTTTTTCCATTTTCACAGGTAATTAGACAACAATACTGAATGTTCTGTTAGGGTCACATTATGGGCATTTTTTAAAGTCCTTGTTTAGCTTTATTTCGTCCTATGTATTTTGAGTAATGTAAATTGTACATAGGCCATAGAAATACCAAGAAATAAAAACATTTCTAGCTTGGTTTTTACTGTTGAATACAGTACAGACGGTATACTGACCGTATCGCCTTTGAGCATACGTGTCTGTTTATTGCAACAGTATTATTTATGATTTATGTTTAATGACAATGTCTGTTTTTACCAAGAATTCTCAAAGTGCATGTGACAGGTCAGACCACCCATTTCACACTGCACATTGCACTGGTTTGGCTGTAGAAGGTGTTTCATGTCTGAAAAATGGTACTTCCTCATGTAAAAATAAATGCAGCTAGAGTGGCATTAGGGACAGGATCACTGTATGATGAATCTTGGATGGAATGTTGGATGGAATCTCCCTCCCTTTAAGTTGGACTGATGCCATATCACTTACGGGAATTGACCAAAGAATATTTCAGATAAATGACACTGTCCACACCGCCCATAAAAAAGAACACAATTAATTGAATGTTAAATATAAACATGTCTTTGTTTAAATTGTTGCATGAGAATAATTGAAATGGAGCAGATCTGCTTTTTCAGAGGTTCTCTTCAGTAAGTGGCATTCCTGCTAAAAAGAAATAAATCAATGTACTTTTCTCCCTACTACTACTAATACAATCGTGGACAATCACTACATGTTAAACTAAGGGTCTCTGTTTCAATCTATTGCTGCATGTCTAGGCTGTGTGTTCACTGTGCATTGCCTGTAGTTCAAATGTGATTCATAATGGTGTGAACTGGACAGAAATGTGAACTTGACTTCCAGTGAACTGAAACGCAACTCCATGTGTAATCCCCAAAAAATCTCATCATAACTTATTGATGCAAGAACACTTTCCATAAAAAGTCAGATCATGGTAATTTCTCTTTTCTTGAGAATTGTGTTGAACTTCCAGCTCAGTCACAAAAAGTTTGGGAGGAGCGAAAGGCAGACCAAATTATGACATAGATGAAAAACCAGTGAAGCTGTATTTAAACGAGCAGCAGACATGTGCCACGAGAGAAGCAGAGTTCACCCCCAGACACAGGTAAGACCTTATCATCCGTAACAGTTTAAGTTCAGTTTTGTATCAGATTAACTACTGTAAGTTACTTCAACACATTGGTATAGAAAAACACTATAGTAATACAGTACTGATGAAAACAACTGCTGATTTTGCATGCATGTTTATGTCAGTAAAAAGGTATATATTGTGATATGTGGTGGTTTAAAGGACCAAAATTTCAATTTGAAAAATCACCATAGATGAATGACATTATGTATCATTGTTTTTCAGAATGTACATATTTCTGGTCATTATCTCCATGTTTCTGGTTGTGGCTCCTGATTACAGGTGTCAGTCCCTGAAGCAGAACTCAGTGAAAAACACAAACTCCATTTTAACAATTGCTCGAACGACACTGTACCATATTAAACAAGTAAAGACTCAGGTATACAGAAGTCCTTATGTTCAGCATTCAACACCATGATGAACTGATGTGTCTACTGTGTTTCTTGTGGTCAGCTGGCCATGACTCCACAGGCAGATGCAGACTCTCCTTCTGTAGAAGGTCTAAACAGTATCATCCATGCCCTTGGCCTCATGGAGAATGAACTACAGACACTGCCCACAGCTCATCTGAGTCAGATCAGGATGGACGTGTCCAGTTTGGAGGGAAGGCTGCACTCATTGGCCCTCACACTAAACTGTCCCATCCAGGATAAGCCCACTGCAAAGACTGGAGCTCACCTGTTCCCTGACAGCACTCTGCGACACACACTGACCCGGCTAGAAAACTATCTGGAAATATTTATTGATAACAATGACCAGCTCAGAGTCTGTTAACAGTTAACTGTTTATGTTCTATTATAATGAAAGATGTTTCCTATCAAATAAATGATATATATTTATATGTATTTAAAAAACTATATATATATATATATATATAGTGTCTTTTGTATTTACATTTTAATAAATCTGCCCTTCACTTTCACTTTGTATAAATGTGTTGTTGTGTTGTAGGAGGACACTCATGGACTCACGCAGTACCCATGCTTTGGATTCGCTCATCTGGAACCACTCTTCCATTCGGAGATCAGAACACTAAGATTTGTTGCCACTTGGGAGTTACA